>JAGMWU010000028.1:3599388-3633172 GCA_018697195.1 Certhia americana
GCCACTCTGGGTGGGAGGTTTTGTTCCCAAAGCCACTCTGGATGGAAGGTTTTGCCCCCCAGGCCACTCTGTATGGGAGGTTTTTCCCCCCAAGTTCTCTCTAGATGGGAAGTTTTACCCCCAGGCCTCTAAGGGTGGGAGGTTTTGCCCCCAGGCCTCTCTGGATGGGAAGTTTTGCCCCTAAAGCCACTCTGGATGGGAAGTTTTACTCCCAGATCCTCTCCAGATGGGAAGTTTTGCCCCCAGGCCTCTCTGGATGGGAGGTTTTGCCCCCAAAGTCACTCTAGATGGGAAGTTCTGTTCCCAAAGCCTCTCTGGATGGGAGTTTTTCTCTGGGTGCCTCAGTTTCCCTCCTTGCTAAACCAGGCCTAGTACTGAGCCCAGGGGCAGGGCACACTCACAGCCAGGCCTTGCATTCACAGCCAGGGGTTTTTTTACCTCCCCCTGGTTTCTCCTTCCCACCAGCACCTTTTGCAGCAGTTTAATGGGTTACTTAGCAATTTAATGGGGTTGCTGTAGGTGCTCGGGGTGGGGGGCACAAGGCCCGGCCTGGCCCGGTTCGGCCCAGCCCGGGATGTGCCACGGGCAAGAAGCAGAGCTGTGAAACGAAACGTGAAACCTGGCACTGCCCCAGCGGCACTCCCAGGTAAATAAATACTCGCCAGTGCCTCGGGCCCGCAGCCAGCCGGGGAAGGGATATTTTTTTATTTTTATTTTTATTTTTTTTATTTTATTTTATTTTTTTGTGTCTGAACTTTCTGGGCTGCTATTTCAGGCGTAATTAGGGCGATTCAGGCTGCAGAGCCCTTCCTGCCCTCGCCCCGGGAAGGGGGTTGGGAGATGTGAGGGCCTCGTTGTCTCCAGACATCTGCTCTCCTCCTTCGGCTCCCGAAGCCTGGCCGTGGATGTCTGCACTTCCCGCCCACCATCCTGGGGGAAAACAGGGGAATCAGGGCAATCTGCGGTGCTGGGAGAGTTTGGAGGAGCTGGGATGCATCTTGTGCATCTTTTAGGATCTGGAAATAGAGCTGCTGACACAAAGGTTTTGGGAGCGGGCGCTCGGAGCACCCTGTGGTGGGGATCCAGGTCACGGAGGGATGGACGTGTGTGTCCTGATGGCACGGCCACCACAGGCTCCTTCCACAGCTTCTGCAGGCTCAGGGTGTCCTGTGGGTGACAAGGGATGAGGAGGTGGCTGATCATGTCCCAGCCTCCCTCCTGGATCCCTCCCGCCAGGATCCTCTCCTCCTTTGGTGCAGCTGGGCTCCATCAGAGCTCCTTCTCCCCCCTGAAGCTTTCCTTCCCAAACAGCACAGCCATTTCCGATGGGAACACTTCTAATCACGAGTCCAAGAAGTGCAGTAATTCCTGGACTCATTATTTATCCTGATTTAAAGCTGGTCCAGCAGCCAGCACACAGTGACGTGACCTCCAGCAGTCCCCGCCGTGTCTCCCTCATGGATGGGGGGGACCATCATCCAGCCAGGAGTGTCCCTGCCCCTCGGGGACATTGGCCCTGCTGGGGACACCCTGGTGGCTGCTGCAGCCTCATCAGGCTCTGCTCTGTTCCCAGATTGCCTCTTCAAAGTGTGTCCCATGAACCGCTACTCTGCCCAGAAGCAGTACTGGAAGGCCAAGCAGACCAAGCAGGACAAGGACAAGATCGCAGACGTGGTGCTGCTGCAGAAGCTCCAGGTGAGCAGAGCTGGCAGTGCCCACGAGCTGGCTGGGCGATGGCATCCAGACCTCTGGTGATGCTGGTTTGGGATGGGAAGGGATTTCCAGCTGTGTTTTCCCCCCTTAACCCCTGCCCAGACATTGCTGGGTCAGCCTCTTGATGCTTCTTGTGCAGAGGTGCTGTGGCAGAGGGGCTGTGTGAGCACAGCCCTGCACCCTGAGGCACCCCAAGACACCCCAGGACACCCTTCAGCACTTCAGGGACACCTTCAGTACCTTAGGACACCCCTCAGCATTTCAGGGACACCCCTCAGCGTCTCAGGACACCCTCCAGCACTTCAGGGGCACTCTTCAGCACCCTGGGACACCTCTCAGCACCTCAGGACACCTCAGAACACCCCTCAGCACTTCAGGGACACCCCTCAGCACCTCAGGACACCCCTCAACACTTCAGGGACACCCCCTCAGCACCCCGGGACAGCCCTCAGCACCTCAGGGCACCCCTCAATAGTTCAAGGACACCCCTCAGCACCTCAGGACACCTCAGGACACCCCTCAACACTTCAGGGACACCCCTCAGCACCCAGGGACACCCATGCAGGAGGGAGCCCTGCTTCCAGGACACATTCCAAAGGGCTGGGGAAGGGAAAGGCTCCCGTTGGCTTCCCCCAGGTTTGGCCAGGGCCCACATCAAACATTGCACAACGGCCTCAGGCAGCTGGCGAGGCCCCGCCGATGATTCATAAAACCGAGGCTGGGGAGAGATTTCACTAAATCATCTCAGCGGGCCTCGAGCCCAGCCCCGGCCCCAGCATCCCCAGCTCTGCCTGGGCCAGGGGGGGGCTGAGCAGTGCCAGGACAGGATGTCCTGCCCCAGAGGTGCCAGGACAGGGTCAGTGCCCGCTGCCGTGTCCAGCCCTGAGCAGTCACTGGCACACAGATCCCCCCCCATTTTCCATTTTCCTGCTCCCGTTAGCCAGGCTTGTAATGTCACAGCTGTGCTGGCCACGAGTGGCCCCAGAGGCTCATTTCTGAGCCTGATTGATTGCACCTTGGTTAGGGTTTGTCTTAAAGGGATTCTGCCATTTCCTCACTCCTTTCTGCTCCTCCTGGTGTTTCCCCTCGTGGCTGGACCGGCGTGTGGGGAGCTCAGGCCAGCCCTGCCAAGCTCTGCAGGCACCAAGCTCTGTCCTGCCCCTTATCAGGGAGGCTGATAAACAGGCTGAGAACATCTCTCAACTCACGGAGATGATTTCCTGAGGCAGGAGCAGCCAGTTCTGGAGTGGAGAAGCCCTGCACGCAATGCCCATGGTTGCCTTTCTGAGCTTGTGCCCCTCTCTGCTGTGTTTCAGTGGGTTTAAGCTCTGTGTTTTCTTGGTCCTGAGCAGCTCAGACAGGCTGTGGGGCATTTCCAGCCCCTCTGCTGATATCCTCCAGTGCTCCCCAATGCCCTGTGGGCATCCCTGGGCTTGAGGACAGAGCCAATCCCATCCAAGGGACAGTGTGAGAACAACATCCCTGTGAGCTCTGGTGCTTGGGGCAGCCAGCTCACACTGGCAGCCTCAGTGGCCGGTGGCAAGGGAGGAGGGAGCTTTAGGACACCCCGAGGTGCTGGGTCTCCCACCAGAGCTGTGCTGCTCCCCAGGGTTGTTGTTAAACTCCCAGAGCAGCATCAGTGCAGGATTTCCTGGTGGAGGGTTTGTTCTGATGGCAGCAGCCACCACTGCAGGGTGGTGAGGGTGACTTCAGGTGGAACCCAGAGCCCTGTGGGGATTGGAGGGGTCACCCCAGGTGGCACCCAGAGCCCTGTGGGGACAGATACCAGGCACATTCAGAGCCCTCACCTGCTGGGGCACTCAGGAGCTGCTGCCCATTCTTCCTCCCAGTGCCAAGCCATGATTGCAGATGTTTCCCAATTGCTCTGCTCTCAGGTGAAAGGGGTGAGAGCAGGATGGGAATGGGCAGAGGCTCTCCCAGCTCCATCCCTGGCTGTTTCCCATCAGTTTTGGGGGAGCCCTGGACTGGTGCTGCCAGGGCTGTGCCCAGCCTGGCGCCAGTGCTGTCAGCATTCCCTCGCCATTCCCAGATTTGCTTTGGGAGCAAGTTCCTGCCTCTTTCCACATGTGCCAACATCTCATGGCTCTTCTGACTTCCAGAGCCAGCACATGGAAAATGTCTGTGGTTTTGGAGAGGGGCTGCTGAGCCTTCACTCCTGGGGACACATCCTGCTGCAGCAGGTCCAGGCCTGCTCCATCTCTGGGCATGGCATCACTGGCACGCTGCCTTTGGCTCCTTGGTTTTGGTGATGCCAAGAGCTCCTGGTCCCCACAGCCCCTATTTGGGGTATTTTACCCCATCCCCAGCCTGAGCCAAGCATCCTCATTCGTTTCCCCAAAACATGCTGTCCTGCAGGGATTTTGATGCCATTTTGTGCCCGTCCTAGTTTTTAAAGTCCTCAATTTAAAGCCCTCATGGACTTCCTAGGGCTGGTCAGGGCCACACCTTGGCCCTGGGCTGAGCTCTTGGATGCTCCACGCTGTGGTCCTGGGGGACAGAGGGATGCTGACCCTGATCCCAGCCTGCCCCATCCTTCCCAAAGCCAGAGCTGTGGGTGACCCTGCTGGGATTTACTCCTGGGGAGGGAGGAGGGTGCTGCTCCACACTCAGCTCTTCTCCTTTTGGAGCAGCACGCAGCCCAGATGGAGCAGAAGCAGAACGAGACGGAGAACAAGAAGGTGCACGGGGACGTGGTGAAGTACGGGAGCGTCATCCAGGTACGGGACCCAGCACGGACTCAGCACATTTGGGAAGGGTCTGCTGAGGTCTGGGGAGCTTTGGGGGGGCTGCAATTCTCAACTCTCCCACCCTTGCCTCCCCCAGCTGCTGCACATGAAGAGCAACAAGTACCTGACGGTGAACAAACGGCTGCCGGCGCTGCTGGAGAAAAACGCCATGCGGGTGACCCTGGATGCCACCGGCAACGAGGGCTCCTGGCTCTTCATCCAGCCCTTCTGGAAGCTCAGGAGCAACGGGGATAACGTGAGCGTGGGGCCCAGCAGGCCCTGAAGGGTGTGCAAAGAGCTCCATGCCTGGGCTCAGCTCCACACCGGGCACCCGGTCTCATCCTCGCTCCCCTTTTCCCATTTTGCTCCCCAGGTAGTCGTGGGAGACAAAGTTATCCTGAACCCCGTGAACGCCGGGCAGCCACTGCACGCCAGCAACTACGAGCTAGCTGACAATGCTGGCTGCAAGGAGGTACAGGAGGACCTGGGGGTGGTTTTTTTCCCCTTCTTTTTCCTTTTTTTCCTTTGTCCCGGGGTCATGACCGCGCTCTCTCGCTCCGTAGGTGAACTCGGTCAATTGTAACACCAGCTGGAAAATCAACCTGTTCATGCAGTTCTGTGACCACATGGAGGAAGTGCTGAAGGGGGTAAGGAAGGAGGTTTGGCTGCCTGGGACCCAACAGGCTCTGGAGGACAGGACGTGTGAGCAGCCACCTGGCTCGGTGACAAGGGCAGAGAGGAGGTCCTGCCTTGAGGGCCGTAATTCCTGAGAGAATTCATCACCTGGAGAACAGCACAGTGAGGCAGAGCGGGATATTTTAGGATCTGCTGGCAGCAGGAAGCCTAGGGCACAAATTACCGACCTCAGGGTGTTAAATTGACTTTTTGGGACAACCCCAGGCCCACGCAGTGCCAGCAGTGGCTTCTTGTGCAGGGACAATTTCAGCTGCTCAGCCTTGCAGCAGGGTGGCTGTTGCCTGGGAAAGGAACTTTCCCTGCTGAGCTATTGTTTGGAGCCGAGGTCCTCCAGGAAGCAGCTGGATGGATGTGGATTGTTAAGGATCTTACAGCCCTTCATCCCCAGGAGCTGTGCTTGTCCCAGCTTCCCACATCCTCCTTCCTGGGGTGTTAATGCCTTAAATACATTGGGGAGCAGAGCCTCTGCCTGCTCCAGGGGTGGAAAGTGATGGATTCACATCCATTTATCCCCTGGAGGTGGAAGCAGAGGGGTCACTGCATGGATAATGGGAGTGGTGGCAGTGCAGGGTGGCTGTGCCCTGTCCCCTGGGCTAAGAGAAGTATTTGTGCTGCCTGGGGCTCGTTTTAGCAGAGCTCAGGGAGGTTGGATGGGAAGAGGTGACAGTGCCCTGTGGTTCCCAGGGTCCCACAGTCCTGCCATGCAGTTGGGAGCTGTGGCCAGGAGGAATCCTGTCCCCGTGAAGGGTCACAAGAGGACATGCACTGCAGGAGAGCCATGGAGAAATTTCTCCCCTGTCTGAGTGGTTAAACATGGGAACAGACTCCCCAGGACAGCCAGCATCCTGGAAGTGCTCAGAAATGAGTAGATAGAAACTTCAGGATATGGTTTAGTGGGCATGGTGCTGAAAGATTTGACTTAACGATCTTGGAGGTCTTTCCCAACCTGAAAGACTCCAGGATTCTTTGAGCCTGACCCTCACCCCTGTGTCCTGGTGCAGGGGGATGTGGTGAGGCTGTTCCACGCCGAGCAGGAGAAGTTCCTCACCTGTGATGAGTACAAGGGCAAGCTGCACGTCTTCCTCCGCACCACCCTGCGCCAGTCGGCCACCTCGGCCACCAGCTCCAACGCTCTCTGGGAGGTGGAGGTGAGCAGGGAGGGCATGGAGGGGGCGTTTGGAGATGTCCCAGTCTTTCCTGTGCTGTGGCTGAGCTCTCCCCTGCCTCTCCCAGGTGGTTCACCATGACCCGTGCCGTGGGGGAGCTGGCCACTGGAATGGCTTGTACCGCTTCAAGCACCTCGCCACGGGCAACTACCTGGCAGCAGAGGTAAGTGGGTGGCAGAGGGGTGCAGGGACGTGTCCTGAGGCTGTGGCACCCCTTGTAAAGGCAGTGCCCACCTCGGGCAGGGTGTGATGCCCAGCGTTTCCTCTGGTCCCCTGCAGTTTGCTCTGGGAGCCCTTGTGACTCCTCCTTGCTCACAGATGTTGGCAGCTGATCGCCATCATCACCTACCTGGTTTAGGCCCAAACTTTCCCTCCTGAACTCCCCCAGTGGAGGGGTTTACTTGCTCAGGTGGCTGGGTTTGGCTCCTTTTCTGGCCCAGGGAGACAGGATGAGGTGTCTCGGGCGTTTCTGCGCTCACCCCATGCCAAGGACCCGACTGGCACAGCCCGGTGCGTTGGGAGTGGGACATGACTCATCCTGCTATCCTCACCTGGCACAGGGTGGGGGCAAAATCTGGGTCTGGAAGCACCATCTGCCAGGTTTTTCTGCTCCCATTTAAGGCCAGCTCAAGGCCTCCTGGCAGAGGCACGAAGGAATTGCTGCACTTGGTTACTGGGGTGTGTTTGGCACTGCCAGGACTGAGGGCTGTGCTCTGTTGCCAGGGCAGTGGGGACATCCTGGGGATGCTCCCCAGCTGGAGAGGTCACCCTAGGGCCCTTCCATCACTGCAGGATGGAAAACAGCAAACACTGGGGCTCTAAAATGGGTGCTTTAAACCCAAAGACACTCGGTGATACCTGATCAGGAAAAAAGATCTCAGACTGAGCTCATCCTGGGTTGGTGCTGCTCACTGAGAGCTCAGCCTGGAGCCTCCAGGGAGTTCATGCTGGCACACAGAGCCCAGGTCTGCTCCCCTGGGCTCTTCCATCCCACTCTCAGTGCTGGGACACCGTGCACTGGGCACAGATCACATCCCCCAGCCCCACCTGGGCAGATTTCCTCTCCGTGCTGTGTTCAGGGAAGGCAGGAGTAGGGCTCACACACCATTCCCAGGGGTTTGGAGGGGCCAAGCGGGAGGACTGACAGCTGCTTTTCATCTCCTTCTTTAACTTTTCAGGAAAACCCAAGTTATAAAGGAGACGTGGCTGAGCCCAAAGCAGCGCCCACGGTGAGCAGAACCGCTGCTGCCGCTGCCCCAAACATGCCAGCTCTCAGCCAGGGCCTGAAAGCAGAGAAATGCCCCAAAACAGAGCCCTCTGAGGGGATTACAGCCGAGTTTGCTCCTCTGTGACAGCACAGCATCCCCTGCCCCACAGCTAGAGCAGTGTCCCCGTGTCCCACCTGTGAGAGGATCCTGCCAAAGCCTCTCAGAGAGGTCCCAGTGCATGCTGGCTCCCCAGGCCACGGGGAAGTGCTTGGTAGATGAGAGAGTTGGATGTTCAGGGAGGTTTTTCTGTGCTGTTGGCGAGGTTTGGATCAGGGGTGGGCCTCAAAGCTCAGGTGCATCCACGCTGCTTGTGCTCTGCTCATGCGAGGCTCAGCCCCGGCAAAGCTTCTGCTGCATCCCCCTGGTGCCGTGGCACAGGGGCCCCCAAGCCGGGCTCAGAGACCCCCCAAGCTGGGCTCAGAGACCCCCTGAGCCAGGCTCAGAGACCCCCCGAGCTGGGCTCAGAGAACCCCTGGGCTGGGCTCAGAGACCCTCTCAAGCTGGGCTCAGAGACCCCTGAGCTGGGCTCAGAGACGCCCGAGCCAGGCTCAGAGACCCCTGAGCTGGGCTCAGAGACCCCCTCCCCACCATGCAGGGGGGCAGCAGCCGTGCCAGCCGCAGGAACACCGGGGAGAAGATCAAGTACCGGCTGGTGGCCGTGCCCCACGGCAACGACATCGCCTCCCTCTTCGAGCTGGACCCCACCACGCTGCAGAAGACAGATTCCTTTGTCCCACGGTACGGCAGCGGGGTTGGGATGAGGAGTGTGGAGAGGATGAGTGCTGGGGGAAGGGCAGTGTTGGTGTGTCCCCCTGGGGGTCAGTCACTCGCCAGGACACTCTGTGGGGGTCACTCACCAGGACATTGTGCTGTTGGCAGGAACTCCTACGTGAGGCTGCGCCACCTCTGCACCAACACCTGGATCCAGAGCACCAACGTGCCCATTGACATCGATGAGGAGAGGCCCATCCGCCTCATGGTACAGCCCTGCTGCCTCCTCTCTCCTTGGGTTTTTTCCCTGTTCCCCGAGAGCTCTTAGGGTTCTCCTTCCCTCCCAGCACCTGGGGACTGAAACTCCCTGCATGATCCAAAGGGGTGGATGGACACAAACCTGGAGCCTACCCCAGTCACCCAGAGCCCACTCCAGTCAGCCAGAGCCCACTCCAGTCCTCTGATGGGGACAGACTGGGTCACTGATGTCAGCAGGGGTGGTGGCAGGTGGTGGGGACACACCTGGCATGGCCCTGTCTGTGTGATGCTGCTTCTCCGTTGCTTCCCAGCTGGGCACGTGCCCCACCAAAGAGGACAAAGAAGCTTTTGCCATCGTCTCCGTGCCCGTGTCCGAGATCCGGGACCTGGACTTTGCCAACGACGCCAGCTCCATGCTGGCCAACGTGGTGGAGAAGATGAACGAGGGTTTCCTCAGCCAGAACGACCGGAGGTAAAAGATCCCTGGGAGATGGGGCTGTGCTGGGCTCCTCCAAGGGCTCCCCTGCAGGATGAGGCCCCTGCCTGGTGCTGGTGCCAGCACTGCCCTGCTTCCCTGCCCACAACCCCAATCCACGCCTGCTTCTCCCAGGAGCCTGGCGAGGAAACCAGATAACAGCACAGCCCTGCTCCGGCCCCTCCTAGAAAAATATCCTAGAAAAATATCCCAGAGAAATATCCTAGAAAAATATCCGAGGGGCTGGGAGATGGCCTCACGATAGGGGCAGCTGCCTTAGTCACTGTATTATTTTTAGGTGGGTGGGTTCTTGGTGCTTCCTGAGCAAACACAGATCCCTGTGGGACAGAGCGAGCGGCTTCCGCCCTGCCAGCCTGGCCCACATGGGTCCTACAGGGGTGACCATGGGGGCAGAGGTGTTAAATGCAGAATCTCTGGTGTAAGACACAAGCAAAGCCCCCCAGACATTCACCCTGGCACGTATAGGAGCCAGAGGAGCTGCAGATCCAGCCATTGACCTCCATCAGGGAGTGCAGGATCCTCCAGCAGCTCCACTGGCAGGTGTCTGAGGCTCTTTCATCCCCAAAACCCCCCAGCATCACTGCAGGAACCTGAGCCTGGGCAGGTGAGCAGCCCCCAGCCCACTCACCCCGTGTCCCTTCACAGGTTCGTGATCCAGCTGCTGGAGGACTTGGTGTTTTTTGTCAGTGACGTCCCCAACAATGGACAGAACGTGCTGGACATCGTGGTGACCAAACCCAACCGGGAGCGGCAGAAGCTGATGCGGGAGCAGAACATCCTGAAGCAGGTGGGTGGCCCTGGGGCCCTACATCCCAGCAAGGCTGGGACATGTCCTGTGGAGATGTCCTGTCCTGCTCAGGGCCACTCTGGGGGCCAGAGTTGTGGAAAACCCCAAGGAGGAGGGTCTGACCTCCATGTTGTCCAGCCACACGCAGGGGGCTGGTGTGGAGCAGGACACAGCTCTGATCTCTGCTTTGGGGCAGATCTTTGGGATCCTGAAGGCCCCTTTCAAGGACAAGGGCGGGGAAGGGCCCCTGGTGAGGCTGGAAGAGCTGTCGGACCAGAAGAACGCTCCCTACCAGTACATGTTCCGCCTGTGCTACCGTGTGCTCCGGCATTCCCAGGAGGATTACCGCAAGAACCAGGTGCTGGGGGGTGACTCCCCATCCCCGTGGAGCCTCGTGGGGTACGGGGTCATTGCTGACAGCCCCTCTGTGCCCGCTGCAGGAACACATTGCCAAGCAGTTCGGAATGATGCAGTCCCAGATCGGCTACGACATCCTGGCCGAGGACACCATCACGGCCCTGCTGCACAACAACCGCAAGCTGCTGGAGAAGCACATCACCAAGACCGAGGTGGAGACCTTTGTCAGTCTGGTGCGCAAGAACCGCGAGCCACGGTGCGTGTGGGGGCTCTGTGGGGCGTGAGGGGCAGGGGAGCCGTGGGGACACCCCCTCTCATGGCAGAGCTGCCTCTCCCCGGCAGGTTTCTGGATTATCTCTCGGATCTCTGCGTGTCCAACCACATCGCCATCCCCGTCACGCAGGAGCTGATCTGCAAGTGTGTGCTGGACTCGAAGAACAGCGACATCCTCATCAAAACCGAGTGAGTGGCTGAGGGAGAGGTATTCCACGTCAGGGGTTTGTCATGGGTTGGGTGTCAGGCACCCACCAAAGCTGCTCACTCTGCAGCTGGACAGAGGAGAGAAAATTTATTGAAGGGTTCATGGGTTGGGATAAGAACCAGGAGAAATCGCTCATCAAATGCAACCACAGGCTCTAGTTAGGGGCATGAATTAAGTTTATTTCGAACTAAATCAGAGCAGGATAATGAGAAGTTAAAGAAAACCCTTAAAAACACCTTCTCCCCACCCTACAAGAAGCCCACTACAGTGGTGGTCCCACTGCAGCTCCCTCCCCCCTTGAGATGCAGCCTCTCCATCCATGGGAGCATCTCCAGATTTCCCTTTTCCTGTCCCAGGCTGAGGCCAGTGAAGGAGATGTCCCAGACCCACGAGTACCTGAGCATCGAGTACTCAGAGGAGGAGGTCTGGCTCACCTGGACAGACAAGAACAATGACCACCACGAGAAAAGCATCCGGCAGCTGGCACAGGAGGCCCGGGCTGGCAATGCCCACGATGAGAACGTCCTCAGCTACTACAGGTGATGCTCCTGTGGTACCTCCTCTCCAGGTGAGGCTGTGAGGGTGGCACGGCCTCACTCCCTCTCCCCCTCACCCCTGGGCAGGTACCAGCTGAAGCTCTTTGCCCGCATGTGCCTGGACCGCCAGTACCTGGCCATCAAGGAGATCTCCCAGCAGCTGGGGGTGGACCTGATCTTCCTGTGCATGGCAGATGAGATGCTGCCCTTCGACCTGCGCGCCTCCTTCTGCCACCTCATGCTGCACGTGCACGTGGACAGGGACCCCCAGGAGCTGGTGATGCCCGTGAAGTTTGCACGGCTCTGGACAGAGATCCCCACAGCCATCACCATCAAAGAGTGAGACACGCCGGGGCTCAGGATGGCTCAGGGCAGGACAGGGGGTGGCAGGGGAGTGACCTGGGTAGGTCTGAGCCCTCAGAAGGAAGCGGGCTCCACCTGTCACAGCATCACTGCTGGTCACAGTGGCTCAGGAGCTGCCTGGACAGTGCTCCTGCCAGCTGGGTGTGAGGACACCCGCTGTCCCCAGCTCACCCCGACGTGTCCCCCTGCAGCTACGACTCCAACCTC
This sequence comes from Certhia americana, assembly GCA_018697195.1. Taxonomy (NCBI): domain Eukaryota; kingdom Metazoa; phylum Chordata; class Aves; order Passeriformes; family Certhiidae; genus Certhia; species Certhia americana. The sequence goes on from JAGMWU010000028.1 coordinate 3,611,175, forward strand.
AATGCCTCACGTGATGACAAGAAGAACAAGTTTGCCAGCACCATGGAGTTCGTGGAGGACTATCTCAACAACGTGGTGAGCGAGGCCGTGCCCTTCGCCAACGAGGAGAAGAACAAGCTCACCTTTGAGGTGCGGGCGCTGCCGGTGTCACCGGCACCTTGCAGGGTGTGACATGCTCTGCCTGCCCTGCCCCTGCAATGTCCCTGTCCCCATGCTGGATTCTCCTGCCCAGCCTCCACCACGGCGAGGTCTGGAGCTGCCTTGTCCTTCCCCAGGTCGTCAGCCTTGCCCACAACCTCATCTACTTCGGCTTCTACAGCTTCAGCGAGCTGCTGCGCCTGACACGGACCCTGCTGGGCATCATCGACTGTGTCCAGAACCCTCAGCTGATGATGCAGGCTGTCTACAATGATGAGGTGACAGGTGAGTTCCTGTTCATGGCCAGGGAGATGTTTTCCATGGTCTGCCCAGTGCTTTCCAGTTCTGGTGGCAAGAAAACCAGACACAGTCTTGCTGATGTGGTTGGGTGTGCAGTAGGACATGGGGTGGTGAGCCCTTGGCCATGCCAAAAGAAATGTTTGGTGCCTTTTGCTCATTCTCTGATTAAATCTGCAGCATTTTCCCATCCAAGTGGGTCCTTCTGTGGTCCTCTGCCCCCTCCCTCTCCACCCATGCTAACTGTGGCTGCCTCTGCAGGGAAGAACGTGCGGAGGTCGATCCAGGGCGTGGGGCAGATGATGTCCACCATGGTGCTGAGCAGGAAACAGTCCATCTTCAGCACCCCCAGCCTCAGCGCCGGCTCTGTCCCAGAGCAAGTGGACAGAGGGAGGAGCATTGAGAACGAGAACATTGTGGTGATGGAGACCAAGCTGAAGATCCTGAAGATCTTGCAGGTTGGAGCCAATGGAGTGGTGGGACCTGTGGGATGGGGGTGTGTAATGTGATTTTCTCAAGCAGGGGCACAGTTGGCAGGAAGAGGGCACTCAGCCACTTCTGGTTTCTTCTTCCCTGCTGCTTCCAGTTCATCCTGAACGTGCGGCTGGACTACAGGATCTCCTACCTGCTCTCTGTCTTCAAGAAGGAGTTTGTGGAGGTTTACCCCATGCAGGACAGCGCAGCTGATGGGACAGCTCCAGCCTTTGACTCCACAAGTAACTCTCCCACTTTGCTCCTGGTACACCCCCAGCTCAGCAAACCCCAGGGGCTGGGAGGTCACAGGTGGCAGGGGTGACATCTCCAGCAGAAGGGACATCTCCAGCAGAAGGGACATCTCCAGCAGCTGCTGCTGGCAGGGGGCAGGGAGGGATGGAGTTTGTGCTTTGGTGGGAACAGGATCAGGGAGCTGGGTTGGTTCCTGTGGGTTCCTGCCAAGACACAGGGCTGGCATTGTCCACCCTTGTCACTCCCTTCCTCTCCCTGCAGCCGCAGCCATGAACCTGGACCGGATCGGGGAACACGCCGAGGCCATGTTCGGTGTGGGGTGAGTCCCTGCCCCCCATAGCTCCCCTGGCCATTGGGCCCTTCCCCTTCTGTCCGTCCCACCCAGGCTGGGAGTTGCAGGTGATGAGGAGGATGAGGCTCTGAAGGCTCTAAAGCTGTCCCCATCAGCCCTGAGCTCCGTGTTAATGCCCAGTGCTCCCATCCCGCTCCAGGAAGTCGAGCAGCATGTTGGAGGTGGATGACGAGGGAGGCAGGATGTTCCTGCGGGTGCTGATCCACCTGACCATGCATGACTACCCCCCGCTCATCTCTGGCTCCCTGCAGCTCCTCTTCAAGCACTTCAGCCAGAGGCAGGAGGTCCTGCACACCTTCAAACAGGTGATACTGAGGGGACTTGGAGCACCTCACACCTGGCTGTGGGTGGGGGATGTGGGGTGGATCCTGGCCCTTTCCTTGGGAGGGAGATCTGGGTGTGGGATTTGTGCTCCAAACTGGAACCCCCCTGGGAATGTCGCTGCAGGTCCAGCTCCTGATCTCAGCCCAGGATGTGGAGAACTACAAAGTGATCAAGTCAGAGCTGGACAAACTCCGCATGATGGTGGAGAAATCGGAGCTCTGGGTGGACAAGAAGGGCAGCACCAAAGGGGACAGCACAGGGGAGGGGAACAAGAAGGAAAAGAAGGAGGTGAGAGCCCTGAGCAAGACACTGGGTGGGAGAGGAGTGGGAGGGAGACAGCTCACCTTAATCCAACACCTGATGCCTCTCGATGGGCTCAGTGGGGAGGCTCCAGGAGGGTCCTGTGGGGTGTGGCTGGAGGGGCACACTGTGACCCCAGTGCTGTTGTGTCCCCTGCAGCACGGTGCTGACGAGGAGGTCATTGCTCCAGGAGAGAAGAGCAGTGAGAACTACCAGATAGTGAAAGGGGTGAGTGAGACCAAACCCCAGCGCACCAGCAGGAAGGAAAGGGGTGAAATCCTGGGGGGATTTCCAAGTTCTGCTCTTCAGTAGAAACAAGTCCAAGCTTGGCTTGCTCCTGCCAGCTCAGCACAGGGAAGAGCTGTCACATCCATCACTGGAGGGGACTGGGTGGGTGACAGCTGTGAGGGCTGTGCATGGCACCACAGGGAGGATCCCTGAGGGGCTGCCGAGACTTGTGAACAAAGCAGGGAACACCCGGGAGGGGATCACAGAGGGAGCAGCTGGAATGAAAACTAGCCCCAGTGCTGGTGACCATCCTGAGTGGCTCCAGGCTCAGCCCCTGCCCGCCGTGGTCCCTCTATCCCCAGATCCTGGAGAGGCTCAACAAGATGTGTGGGGTGGGGGAGCAGGTGCGCAAGAAGCAGCAGCGCCTGCTGAAGAACATGGATGCCCACAAAGTGATGCTGGACCTGCTGCAGATCCCCTATGAGAAGGTGGGTGGACAGAAACCAACTGGTCCTGAGTGCCCAGGACAAACGGGAGACACAGGGAGCTCCTGAGTGGCCTCCTGCCATTCCCACCCCTCTCAGCTCCGTGTGTTTCTCCTCTGTCCCCTCCTCAGGGGGATGCCAAGATGATGGAGATCCTCAAGTTCACCCACCAGTTCCTGCAGAAGTTTTGTGCTGGTAACCAGGAGAACCAGGCCCTGCTGCACAAACACCTCAACCTGTTCCTGACCCCAGGGGTGAGGAGAGGACACGGAGGGGCTGCAGCATATGGGGGAGGGAATTTGGCACCACTCCTGAGGCTGAAAACACAGGATGGGAAAGCCAGGAGAACACACCAGGCAGGGCAGGAATGGGGGACAGTTCCTGCAGCCCTCTGACCTCACTCTGTGCCTTGTCCCCAGCTGCTGGAGGCAGAGACCATGCAGCACATCTTCCTCAACAACTACCAGCTGTGCTCAGAGATCAACGAGACGGTGCCACAGCACTTCATCCACTGCGTGGCCACCCACGGCCGCCACGTCCAGTACCTCGACTTCCTGCACACCATCATCAAGGCCGAGGGCAAGTACGTCAAGAAGTGCCAGGACATGATCATGACTGAGGTGAGGACCTCTCCTGCGGGGCAGGAGTTGGGGGGGGAAGCAGGACAAGGCTCTTGGAACTTGCACCGTTGGGTTCTTCCTTGAGAAGAACCTTCCAGCCGTGCTGGATCCTCACTGGATCCAGCCAGCCCCAGTGCTGCTGGCCATCTTGAGTGCTCATCAACCATCTCCAGGAGCTCAATGCAAGGTCCAAGTGCAAATTTGGGAGTTCCACAGTTTTTGATTGCACTGCAAAAACCTGGTTTTCCCTGTAAACACAAATCCCTGTCCTCCTTCCCGGCCACTGCTGCTCATCCCCCATTGCAGAGGGGACACCATTGGCCTTGGAGGTTTCTGACTGCCTTTTCAGAGTGTTGAGCACTGAGCACTGACCCTTCCCTGCAGCTCACCAATGCTGGGGACGACGTGGTGGTTTTCTACAATGACAAGGCTTCGTTGGCCACCCTGCTGGAGATGATGACGGCGGCCAGGGACGGGGTGGAGGAGAACAGCCCCCTGATGTACCACATCTCCCTGGTGGACCTGCTGGCTGCCTGTGCTGAGGGCAAGAATGTCTACACTGAGATCAAGTGCACCTCCCTGCTGCCCCTGGAGGACGTGGTGCGGGTGGTGACACATGAGGACTGCATCACAGAGGTACGGGGTGGCAGCCAGGAGGGCACTGGGACTCTGCACTGATTGTCCCCTGACGGTGTCCCTGCCCCTTTCCCCCTCCCTGGCAGGTGAAGATGGCCTACGTGAACTTTGTCAACCACTGCTATGTGGACACGGAGGTGGAGATGAAGGAGATCTACACCAGCAATCACATCTGGACCCTCTTCGAGAACTTCACCCTGGACATGGCCCAGGTGCGTGGGGAGGGTTGGGTGGGAGGGGACACAGCAGTGGTGGCTTGGATGGGGACAGGGTGGTCTCACCAAGGCTCCCTTGAAGCCTTCTGCAGAGCATGGATGGGACTTCATACAGCTGCCACGCTTGGGGAGTGGTCAGGGCTCTGTGCTCTGGTGTGACCACAGGAGCTGTGTCACCAGCCACGTCCCTCAGCTCAGTGTGGTCCCACTGGGCAGACACGAGCTCGCCCCGGTGCCAAGAGTGTTCTCCCTGCCCTCACAGATGTGCAAGAAGAGGGAGAAACGCCTGCCAGATGCCACGCTGGAGAAGTACGTGCTGACAGTGGTGCTGGACACCATCAATGCCTTCTTCAGCTCGCCCTTCTCAGAGAACAGCACCTCGCTGCAGGTGACAAGGGGCAGGCAGGGTGGCAGGGGGAGGACAGCGGCTCAGCCAGCCCCCCAAAACATGGTTTGGACAGGTGTGCTGATAGTCCTGTCACCTCCAGACCCACCAGACCATTGTGGTGCAGCTCCTGCAGTCCACCATGAGGCTGCTGGAGTGTCCGTGGCTGCAGCAGCAGCACAAGAGCTCGTTGGAGTCCTGCATCCGCACACTGGCCATGGTTGGTAAGGAGCCACTGCCGGGGACAGGGGACAGAGCCACCCTGGGCTGTCTGTGCCCAGCAGTGAGCAGGACATCCTGTCCCTCCTGTGGGGGTGGCAGGACACCACGGTGAGGGGCTGCCAGCTGGGAATGGGGACATTCAGCTCTGGGATGTGCTTCTGTTTGAGCTTGGTCTCAGCACGCCCAAAACCACTGGGGATAACCAGAGCCTGGGCTTGGCTGGGAGCTCCCTGGCGTGTCCCTGCCCCGACACAAAGCCAACATTGACAGTGGTTTTCCCTGGCCAGGACTTTGCCCTCGGTGTGCAGCTGCCTGACTCAGGCTGAGGGCTGCTAGCACTGAGTCACCATGGAAAGGATTGCTGGTGGCTGGGCTCTGGGTGGGGATTTCCCTTTGGAAGTCCAGGCAGGGTGCTTGCAGCCTCCCCACACTGGGCTGTCCCAACCAAAAACCGGGGCTGGGGCCCATTTCCACCCTCTGTGGGGACTGTGGGTGTTGGGATGTGTGGGAACACTGCAGCCCACGCTGGCCTGGAGAAGTTTACTTCTCTGTTTACCCCAAATCTCTGCTGCAAATGAGGTGAACGCTGGCAAAGGGGTGCCCAGACAGGGTTGTGGGACCCAGCTGGGTGGCGGCTGTCCCAACCCCATCCCCATGTCCTGCAGCCAAGAGCCGCTCCATCGCTCTGCCCATGGACCTGGACGCCCACGTGAGCTCCCTGCTCAACAGCAGCTCCACCAGCACGGTGCAGAGGAACACCTCGAGCTACAAGGCAGCCACCCGCACCTTCCCCCGCGTGTCCACCACGCCCAACCAGTGGGACTACAAGAACATCATCGAGAAGCTGCAGGTACAGGGCAGGGCGTGGCAGGGCTCAGGTGGCAGGAGGGCGTTGCAGGGTCTCTCTCCTGTGTGTCCCCTGGCTCTGAAGGAGGGTGCTGTGGCCTGCAGGACATCATCAATGCCCTGGAGGATCGGCTGAAGCCGCTGGTGGAGGCTGAGCTGTCCGTGCTGGTGGATGTCCTGCACCGTCCAGAGCTGCTCTTCATGGAGGGGACAGAGGCATTCCAGCGATGCGAGAGTGGGGGGTTCCTGTCCAAGTGAGGCTGGTTTGGGACTGCCCTGAGGGTGCTGGGGGTGCTGGGATGGGTTTGGGACCCTCATCCTGGGTGGGCTGTGCATCCCTGTGTGTCTACAGCCTGGAGGGGTGGTGGGGGTGGCTCCCTGCCAGCTGTGTGACAATGGCTTTGCTGTGCCAGGCTGGTGCAGCACACCAAGGACCTCATGGAGACAGAGGAGAAGCTCTGCATCAAGGTGCTGAGGACGCTGCAGCAGATGCTGGTGAAGAGGAACAAGTATGGAGAGAGGGTGAGCAGCAGGATCCGTGTCCATCCAGCCCCACTCCCAGGCTGGCAGAGCCCACCCTGGGCACCCAGGGGTGCTCAGCCAGTTCTGTCCTGGCCCTGGCCTTGGCATGAGGACACTGGTGACGTTTGTTTGCCTTGGCAGGGCAACCTGCTGCGGAAAATGCTCATGAACAATTACCTGCAGAACAAGAGGTCCAGCTCCAAGGGGGAGATGGGGGATGCTGCTGGGGGAGGTGAGTGCTCCTCTGCTGCCCCTTCCCCTCAAATTCCCAGCTCCCAAGCAGTGATGAGCCCAGGTCTGTGGCTGGCTGCCATGTTTCCACCTCCACAGGAGCAGAGAATTTGGGGAGATGAAGGGAAGGCACTGAGTGCCCCGGCAGTGGTGGAACTGTGCTGGCTCTGTGCTACCACAGCATCACCCCCCTCGTGTCCTCTCATGCAGGCCAGGACCAGGACTGGTCAGCCATCGCCGCTGTCCAGTGCCGGCTGGACCGTGAAGGGGCCACCAAGTTGGTGGCTGACCTCATCATGAACAGCAAGAACGAGAAGATCTTCCAGGAGAGCATCCAGCTGGCCATCCGCCTGCTGGATGGTGGCAACACCGAGATCCAGGTGCTGAGGGGGGATTGGGCAGCCGGGGTTGATGTGGGCAGTGTGAGGGTCCAGCAGCCTGGCTGAAATACTCTTGTTTGTGCTGAAATCTGATGATTTGAGTTTCCCAGCTCCATGGCTGCATGAAGGACTGGAGGCTGCGGGAGGGGCAGGTGGTTCCAGGATGTTTCTGGAGTTCTGCTGATGCCCTCTGCCGGGAATTCTTAAAATGGCTCAGGACTGCAGCTTTTGTGGGGCACCTCCAGGGTCATCCCAAACCCTTTGTCACAGGGAAGCTGAAAAACGGTGTGTGCAAAACCCAGTGGGGCTCCAGGGCAGAAGCCAGGTTATCCTGGGCTGGTCTGCAGTGCTGAGCCTGCTGCTCAGAGGGACAGGCAGGGACACTTTGGACCCCATGATGGGGACCTGAACAAGTGTCCTTTCACCAGAAATCCTTTTACAACCTCATGACGAGCGACAAGAAGTCTGAGAAGTTCTTCAAGGTTCTGCATGACCGGATGAAGAAGGCACAGCAGGAGACCAAGTCCACAGTGTCGGTGAACATGAGTGACATCGGGAACAAGCCCCGCGACGACAAGGACGAGCCAGACCCCGGCACCAAAGGTACGGGGCTGTGTCCCCTTGTCCCCTCGGGAAGGCCAGCACTGGCTTGGGGACAGCCTGAGCTGACGAGGGGACAATTCCCTGCAGGACAAGGAGACACCTTCCTGATGCCCGGCACACCCACGCGGTACCCGATGGCTGTGGGGTTCCGGAAGGGCCACGACCCCGGGGAGCAGGGTCAGAACAATGAAATGGGGGTGACAGTGCTGATCATGGAGCCCATCCTGCGCTTCCTGCAGCTGCTCTGTGAAAACCACAACCGTGACCTGCAGGTCAGGGCTGGGCCTCCACAGCTTTGGGGGTCTCCTGTGGGGTTGGGCTGTTGGGGGGAAGGCTGGGATCTGCCCCAAAATGCTGTGCCTCAGTTTCCCCATGTGCAGTGCATCATCCCTTGTGGATAATCCGGGGCTGTGGGAGGGGTTCATGGCAGGACTGGCTGTGGGACTGAGATCTGTGGGTTACAGAGGCAGTTCCAGCCCAAATGTCCCTCAGACTGCAGCCGAGGGGTGTGAGGGGAGAGGGATCAGGGTCCCATTGCTGGGCTGTGCTCCACAGAACTTCCTGCGGTGCCAGAACAACAAAACCAACTACAACCTGGTGTGTGAGACGCTGCAGTTCCTGGACATCATGTGTGGCAGCACCACGGGTGGGCTGGGGTTGCTCGGCCTCTACATCAACGAGTACAACGTGGCTCTCATCACCCAGACCCTGGAGACCCTGACCGAGTACTGCCAGGGGCCCTGCCACGAGAACCAGGTCTGGGGGGCATTTCCCAAACCCCACCACAGACCAGGGGAGGTTTTTTGGGGGGATGTGGGGGAAGCAGGGACAGGTTTTGGGTTCAGAGTGTGAACAGGAGCAGAATGGGGGCAGCAGAGGTGACAGAGCTCCTGCACAGGACACCAGCTGCTGCTTGGCTGCAAAATGTGGTGATGCAGATGGGGGTAAATAATTCAGTGGTGTGAATTTTTTGGGGCCCTTTGCAGGGAGAGGAGAGGTTTGGGGGCCCAGGGCTGGAGGCAGGGCAGTGTTTCAGACCAGGGCTGTGCTGGAGGAGTGGCAGGATCTGTGGGATAACACATTGCCTGACTCCCCCAGAGCTGCATCGTGACCCACGAGTCCAACGGGATCGACATCATCACAGCCCTGATCCTAAATGACATCAGCCCCCTGTGCAAGTACCGGATGGACCTGGTCCTGCAGCTGAAGGTGCACAGAGGCCTGGGCTGGGGTGGTGGGGACGTGTCTGCGTGTCACTGTCACTGTGTGTCACTGCAAAGACTCACTGGCAGGGTCACAGGGGGTGCTGTGGGGTGAGGTGGTCCCTGTAGAGGGGACCCTGCCTGTGTCAGACCCTTGGGTGTGGGAGCAGATGGGCTCAGTGGGGCAGGGCTGGGGCATCCCTGCCACACTCAGGTGCCTCTGGAATTGGTGGGGGCACAGCACAGTCCTGCCCACCCCAAAGCCCTGGGCAGTGGCAGGGCACAGCTCCCCTCACCAAAGGCTTCTCCTCACCAGGACAATGCCTCCAAGCTCCTCCTGGCCCTGATGGAGAGCAGGCACGACAGCGAGAACGCCGAGCGGATCCTCATTAGCCTGCGTCCCCAGGAACTGGTGAGGGAACTGGGAATGTCCCACTGAGCCCCCAGGCTGGACATCCCCTGCCCTGGGCCCTGCTGCAGTTCCTGCTTTGCACCCAGGACCCACCTCCCCTGCCCCACTGCTGCTCCCCCTGCCCAAATCCTGGCAGGAGGAGGAAACAGGGAGTGGGGAGGAGCTCAGTGCCCCTGTGCTGCCCTGCAGGTGGATGTGATTAAGAAGGCCTATCTGCAGGAGGAGGAGTGTGAGAACGCCGAGGTTTCTCCCCGGGAAGTTGGACACAACATTTATATCCTGGCGCTGCAGGTAGGGAGCTGTAAAAGCATCCTGCCAGGCTGTGCTCGCAGGTTGCACTTTTTTCTCCATATTTATGCACATTTTCCTCCATAATTATGCACATTTCCTCCAGCCAGATTGGCCTCCCTGGGGAGCCAAATGTGCCTTTGGCTGTGGGGAGCAGCCATGGCTTGCTGGCCGTGTGCCCCTCCCGTGGCTGTCTGTGCTCACTGTCCCCATCCCTGTCCCCCCTCCCAGCTCTCCCGACACAACAAGTCTCTGCAGCAGCTCCTGAAGCCAGTGAAGCGAATCCAGGAGGAGGAGGAGGAGGGAATCTCATCCATGGTATGGAGAGGCCTTGGGGATGGAGGCACAGTCCCTCCCAAGCCGCCCTGATCCGAGGCTTCAAAGAGCCCTTGCAGAGCCCACCTGGGCTTTGCTGTCCAGGATTTGATAGATTTTGGTGTTCCCCAGGGGATTAAAGAGGGAGAAACACTTAAATGTCCTTTTAGCCAGAGGCAGAAGCCCCAAGGTGTGTGTGCCCCATTGTGGGGTGACAGGCTGGTGGCCCTGGGGGGGGCCCTGCCCTCACCCCCTTTCCCCCAGAAAGGAAGGGCTGAGTCCTTTGCTGCCATTCCTTGCCTGACTACCTCAGATCCCGACAAGATTCAGCAGGAATGTGATTTCCCCGGGGGTTTTGTGAGCACTGGTTTGTAATTTGTGGATTAGCAGCACTTGGATGTAATTATTGCAGGGAATCGATTGTCTGTCACGGCGGGGAGCACTCACACCCCTTATGGAAGCTTTAATTCATTTGCTTTTCCCTGAAAACCTCATCAGCTGTGGGAGATGTTGAGGCACGTTGTGGGAACAGTCGGATTCAGCTTCTGGCTGGATCCTCATCCTCTCCCTTCCCCTCTCCCCATCCAGCTCAGCCTCAACAACAAGCAGCTGTCGCAGATGCTGAAGTCGACAGCCCCGGTGCAGGAGGAAGAGGAGGATCCCCTGGCTTATTACGAGAAACACACGTCCCAAATTGAGGCAAGACCTCTTGGCTGTTTGCTTTCCAGCCTGCCCATGGCTCATGAATCCCACCTGGCTCCAGGTGCCTCATGTTCAATTATTTTGCACCAGGAACTGTTCCTCCCTCCCATCTCCATGCTGGCAGGAGCTTTAGCTCCAGGAACTGAGGGATAAGCAGCCCCCTGGACCCTTCCCTTCTCTCCCAGCAGCAGTGGGATGCAGCTGATCCAGCAGCCTCATCCTTGGCATGGATCCCCCATTCCCACACTCCCACTTAGCCCAGCCAGGGCTGCCTCTGCTCGGGGCAGTTTGGAAGCTTTTAAATGAGTGGCTGCCAATATTTGGATCCTGCAGAGTGGGAGGGAAGAGGGGAAAGCACAGCTGGATCTGGGAAGGAGAAAAAAACCACAGCAGAGCAGGATCTGAGGGCTCTGCTTCCTGCAGATCGTGAGGCTGGACCGGAGCATGGAGCAGATCATCTTCCCCGTGCCCGGGATCTGCGAGTTCCTCACCAAGGAGACCAAGTACCGGCTCTTCACCACCACGGAGCAGGACGAGCAGGGCAGCAAAGTCAGCGACTTCTTCGACCAGTCCTCCTTCCTACACAACGAGATGGAGTGGCAGAAGAAGCTGCGCAGTAAGAGCAAGGCAGAGCCTCCCAGCCTGTGCTGCCCCGGAGGGAAACCGGGGGACATTCCTGCCGGGAGAGGGCTGCACACCTGGGAATGGCATCGCTGAGCTCTGCAGAGCACACACACCTGGCAGAGGGCAGGGACTGAGGGCTAAAATCCCAGCCAGGGGATTCCTCTGTGTCAGGGCACTTTCTGCACCATCTGAGGGGCACCTTGCTCACATTCCCTGGGATTCCAGATGAGGTGTTTTCCCTGGAAAGCCCTTCCAGTTGCCTTCCCCTAATTCAGGGTCTTGTGGCTGCACGTGGGAAATGAGACCTGATCCTGTGCCCCCTGCAGACCTGCTCAGGGGCTTCCAGGGTGGAAATTCTGGCTGTAAATCCCAGGAACTGAGTACAGGGTCACACTATGGATACTGGGATGCAGCTGGGGAGTAGTGCAGGAGCTGTGAGGGAGGACAGGGCAAACCTGAGTCCAGGCTGTCAGAGTAGTGTTCCAGAGGGCTGAGAAACCAAGGCATGTGAGCAGAGCCACTTAGAAAGTGCACTTCTCTTCCAGCAGATGAGCAGGAATGTTTTCAAAACACTTCATGAAGGGTTTGAAGGAGGTGGGAGGCTGGATCAGTCTGGGCCCAGCAGCTGCAGAACCCGAAGGGGTCTGGGAGGTGACACAGAGGGTCCAGGGGGACACAGGGGGGTCAGAGAGGACACAGGGATGACACAGGGGGTTCAGGAGATCACAGAAAGTCTGGAATGACACAGGGGGGTCAGGAGGGCACAGAGGGTCTGAGCTGTCACAGGGGTTCAGGAAGGACACAGGGATGACACAAAGGGTTTGGGATGACACAAGGGGTTCAAGAGATCACAGAGGGTCTGAACTGACACAGGGATGACACAGAGGGTCTGGGATGACACAGGAGCTCCAGGAGGGCACAGGAGCTCCAGGAGGACACGGTTGGCACGAGGCTGGCTGAGGTTTGTGTGTTGCCTCCTCTCCCCCCAGGCATGCCGCTGATGTACTGGTTCTCCCGCAGAATGACGCTCTGGGGAAGCATTTCCTTCAACCTGGCCGTCTTCATCAACATCATCATTGCTTTCTTCTACCCCTATGTGGAAGCCACTTCCATGGGTAAGTATCCCAGCACCTGCTGCTCCTCGGGGTGGAAGGGAAAGGGATCTTCACGTGCAGGAAAACTGGCACTGCCATCATCCTTGGGCTCCTTTGGGCTCCTACAACCCCAGGTCCTTTCCGCTGGATAAAGGATTAGTCAGGATATCAGTCTCCAGCCCTCCCACCCCTTCCTTCTGAGGGAAACCTCTCTCCTCCTGGGCTGCCCTTCCTCTGTTTGTACCCTGTGGGAAGCAGTGATGGGACACATTCCTGTTGTCAGGCAAAGCCTCCATCACCTACAGTGCCTCTGAGCTCTCGGATAAACGATGTTAGAAAATGTATCAGTAAAAACCACCTGAACCAACACAAATCTTCACAGTGCAGCATCATCATTTCTGATAAAGAGTTCATTAGCGTGTCTGGACAGCCTGGCAGCAGCAGTGCCCCTGATTTTAACATCCATGTGCTCCTCCTCCCAGGAGTGCTGGATTCCCCACTGATCTCCCTGCTCTTCTGGATCCTGATCTGCTTCTCCATCATGGCCCTGTTCACCAAGCGCTACGGGGTGAGGCCACTGCTGGTGGCCCTGATCCTGCGCTCCATCTACTACCTGGGCATCGGGCTCACCCTCAACATCCTGGGAGCTCTCAATGTGAGTTTTCCACCTGCTGGGGGATCGGGAAGCTGCTCCGCCTTCCCAGGGTGCAGCAAACCCCACTCCCTCCCGTTTCTGGCCGTCCCCAGCTGACCAACAAGATCGTGTTCGTGGTGAGCTTCGTGGGCAACCGAGGCACCTTCATCCGTGGCTACAAGGCCATGATCATGGACGTGGAATTCCTGTACCATGTCGGCTACATCGTGACCAGCGTCCTGGGGCTCTTCGTGCACGAGCTCTTCTACAGCATCCTGGTATGATAAATCCGGGTGGCTGCTGCTTCAGGAGCTGGAAGGTTCCTGTGACACCTTCCAGGGGCTGATTGGTAGCGGAGAGAATAATTCCCTGTGCTCTAATCTTTGCATGGGCTGAGCTTTCTGCCTCCCGACAGTATCTATTGCTGTCTCTCTGTGGTCCTGGGCTGTATCTCTCCTTCTAATCTGCTGTGTGCTTTATCTGGGTCAGCTGGGAGGCAACGTGAGCTGGTGAGGGCAGAGCCAGAGTACATGTGGCCTATTCTTGGCTCTCCTGCTGTGCATAAGTCACTCCATTCTTCTCTGCTTCCCTTCAGTAAGCCGGGAAACTTAAAGGCTTTGTGCGAAAAGTTAGTCAAGGTCTGCTGAGCGATCCAAGATCTCAGGATAAAAGGGGATATAGATAGGCCAGGCATTATCAAGAGAAGCACCCTGCAGCATTTCTTTGCTGGGTCCTTTCAGCTGTTTGACTTGATCTACCGTGAGGAGACCTTGTTTAATGTCATCAAAAGCGTGACGCGGAACGGGCGCTCCATCCTGCTGACAGCCCTGCTAGCCCTCATCCTTGTCTACCTCTTCTCCATCGTGGGCTTCCTGTTCCTGAAGGATGACTTCATCCTCGAGGTGGACCGGCTGCCAGACAGCAAAGCCAAAGGTTGGGCAGTGCTCGGGGCTGTGGGAGGCTGTGGGATCCTGCACACACATCTCAGGGTGTGCTGTGTGGGGGTTTATACTGGGAGCACTGGTTTGGGGGTCACAGAGAGGACAGCTTTGTGCTCGTGCTGCACAGAGCAGGGTTTGGGGTTAGTGGTGGCTGAGAAGGGGGCACAGAGCTCCAAATGAAGGGTCAGCACTGCAGGGTCTCAACTCTGAGAAAAAGCTTCAGGGCCTAGAAAAAGCTGGAGAATAGGAGGCAACTTTTTCCCAAGAATGTTGGCATCTTCCTGGGGAGATGTTTTGCTGGGGAGAGGTGCTGCTCTCACAGGGCTGGGGTCTCTTCCTTGTAGATGATCCCTTGGGGATGCAAAGGAATGTGGAGACTTTCATGGAGTCGTGCAGCAGTGACAAAATCAGCTGCTCTGCTGCACCCACTGCCTTGGAAGGTAAGAGAGCCCTGTGGAAATGCCAGCTCTGTGTGGCAGTGTGGGTTTGCCAGCCAGCTGAGGAAAATCCCAGCTTTTGCAAGGTAGAAACTAAATCCGCTTCCTGAGACGTGTTGGGCAAGAGGCCTGTGAATTTTGCACTGACCCTGGCATAAAAAATGTTGGGGTGGATTCATTTAATCAGAAAGGAGGTGGGAGCTGCAGGAGGAGCTGCTGGGATGTTGCTGGCTGGGACGTCACAACAGGCAGCTGCTCCTGTGTCACTGCCACTGCAGCTGGAGCCGTCCCACTGCCTGTGCTCTGAGTCCTTGCTCTGTTTTCCTCCCCAGAGGCCGACCCAGAGCAGTGGGAACGTGCCTGTGACACGCTGCTCATGTGCATTGTCACCGTCCTCAACCACGGCCTGCGCAACGGGGGCGGCGTGGGGGACATCCTGAGGAAACCCTCCAAGGATGTGAGTGGGGACAGCACCTGGGACCTCCTTCTTCTGCTAAACCCTGCTGCAGTCACTGCTGGCCCCCCTCCCTGGGAGCTGGGACACATCCAGCTCCATCCCTCACGTTCTCCTCCTCCCCTGGTGCCTCAGCCATGGCCGTGCCACAGGGCTGGGGTGGCTGAAGCAGAGCTGTACAAGACACCCAATTCTCCCTCTCATCCATTACAGGAGTCCCTGTTCCCTGCTCGAGTTGTCTACGACCTCCTCTTCTTCTTCATTGTCATTATCATCGTCCTCAACCTCATCTTTGGGGTCATTATTGACACCTTTGCTGATCTGAGGAGCGAGAAACAGAAGAAGGAGGAGATCCTGAAGACCACCTGTTTTATTTGTGGTGAGCACTGAGAATACAGGAATTGCTCCAGAGCTCTTCCTCCCCTCCCAGCCTGGGGGAAGGGAAAGAATTTCAGCTGGATTCTGGGTTTTATTTATCACTGCAAAACTTGGATCTGTTCAGCGAGGGGTCACTGTTCTGGGAGGGGTTTAAACAAGGACACAACTGGAGGGAAATTCTCAGTGGTGTTCCTCACTCTGCTAATGAGGTGTTAAACTAAAATCACATTGTGGGGTTCTTGTCACTGTGCATCTCACTGCTGAGACCTTCCCTTGGCCAGTGGGGGAAAAAAAGCAGCATATCACTGGAGAAATGTAATAGAGAAAATGCTCTGAAATCCTTTCAGTCAGCAGTAGGCATTAAAAAAAACCCAAAAAACAAAAAAAAACACCCCAGTAAATCTCTCTGCTTTTTCCCTAAAAATCCTCTGGGTTTATTTTACTGGGCAGAGGCAGAGCCAGCAGGACATGGGAAGAAATTGTTCCTTGTGAGGGTGGGCAGGCCCTGGCACAGGATGTGACACAGCTGTGGCTGCCCCATCCCTGGAAGTGTCCAAGGCCAGGCTGGACAGGGCTTGGAGCCCTGTTTGGAAGGAGCCCCTGTCCGTGGCAGGAGGTGGAAGAGCCATTCCATGATTCTGTGATTTTAAACAGAAGTCTCCTGAACGCCCAGCTGGGTTGTTTGCCCCTGGTTTGGATGTTTATGTGCTTAATGCCAACTAATTATTAAAAGCCCTCGAATGTCACCTTTGGGAGAGGATGCACTGGGCTGAATTTCCTTCCACGTGTTTGCTGCTCACTCCCCATCCTTCTCCACTCTGCCCTGCCTTTCCCAGGGCTGGAAAGAGACAAGTTTGACAACAAGACCGTGTCCTTTGAGGAGCACATCAAATATGAGCACAACATGTGGAACTACCTGTACTTCATCGTGCTGGTGCGGGTGAAGAACAAGACTGACTACACTGGCCCCGAGAGCTACGTGGCACAAATGATCAAGGTACAGGTGCCCCTGGGGCAGCTCCGTGGCTGTCCCAGCCTGCCTGCCCCAGGGATATCGGCAGCAAGGGGCTGGCCAAGGAGAAAGAGCTCTGGGAAGTCCTTTTGGAAAATATTGACTAATGGTGCAGTGCCTGAGTATGCTCTTTGCTGTTTTTTTTCTGTGTGGTCTGTTCGAGGGTTTGTTTGAGTGGAAGGGTTGAAGCAAGCAGGGAGTGGGGCTTCAAGGGGGTCTTGAGGCAAGGGAGGGTAAGGAAAGAAAGGGAAGAAAAACTTCTGCACTTGAGCCCATGAACCAACCTAGAAATGGACCATGGGTGGAAAACCTGCAGATTTTTGCGGAGAATTTCTTTAATCCTTAAGCACAGGGAGGCCTCCTCCTCTGTGACCCCCTCACCCCAACTCCCCTTGTCTGTGGTCACGTTCCCAGAACAAGAACCTGGACTGGTTCCCCCGGATGCGAGCCATGTCTCTGGTCAGCAATGAAGGGGAAGGGGAGCAGAACGAGATCCGCAATCTGCAGGACAAACTCAACACCACCATGAAGCTCGTGTCCCACCTCACCTCCCAGCTGAATGAGCTGAAGGAACAGGTATGGGAAACGGGAAATCCCCTGTAGGAACCCTCTGTCCTTCCCAAAATAGCCACTGAGGGCAGGGAGGGGGAGGCAGGACATGCCCAAGGCAGCACAATGACAGTACAAGCACAGGGCTCCTGCAGCTCTTTTTTGGGGGAATTGGGGACACATGGGTTTGGGTAGTGCCTCATCAGCTCAGAGTTTGCGCTGGCAGAGGCTCAAAGCAGCACAGTCAGACACTTGGAAAGCACATCCAAGAGCAGGAAGGCCTGGAATTGCCTCAGCGTGTCCCTGTTGGAATTGCAGATGACAGAGCAGCGGAAGCGCAGGCAGAGGATGGGGTTTGTGGATGTCCAGAACACCATGAACCACTGAGACACAGCTCCAGCCACCGAGGGACTGCACCTGTGGCAGCTGAGGAGGCTGCTCCTCCCTGGGCTCCAGGCATGGCCTGTCACTGGCTGGGGACAACGGACCACATGGAAAAGGCTTCCCAGGCAGCATCTCCCTTAGAGCGCTTGTAAGCAATTCCAGGAGCAGGGACTGGCCGGAGCCCTCCCCACACCTGTGCACAGGTGATTTCCTGACACCCTCGGAGGAAGGTAAACCATACAGGACTTTCATTCCTCATTGCAATAACTCTTTATTTTGCAACTGGGGAGGGTTGCATCCTTATCTCCATGTGCTCCAGCCCCTCGGCTGTGGGGTAAGTAGCTGTAGGGCCGCACTATTTAACTTATTCCGAGTGCCACTTGTCCCTGTGGGTATTTGCCAAGCAGCCCTCTTTATCTGCTGTGCCTGCTCCACGCTGACCCCTCTCCATTTACAGAATTCTCTTCATCCCGTGGTGCAGTAAAGAGCAGCTGAACTCAAGGAGGTGGATTTAATTTAATTAAGTCACCAGATGAGGAGCTGAGCTTGTCCTAGTGGGAACTAAAAGTCTTTTGCCTTCTGTGGACCAAGGATCTTTGGGCAGCAGTAGTAGGAGCCTGCAGGTTTACAGGAGTTCACTGTGAAGGGGTGTCCTGTGTTTTAGTTTCATCTCTGGTGTCATGTTTTACCTTTTTTTTTTTTTTCCTTTTTTTTTTTTTTTTTAAGTTGTTATCGTTGTTACTTAAGACCTGAAGTGTAAATTGCCTTAACTAAATTAAATACAGAATCATGTTATAATAAAAACTTCAACGTGGTAAAGAAAGTGCCCTTCCTGTGCCCTCTGGTGTGTGATGGGGCTGTCAAACAAAAGCACAGAACAAGTCCAGGAGCAGAATCCAAAGCAGGGCTGGCACCCAAGGTGCTCCCCAAGGTGCTCCAGGTGTTGCACAGCCCCTGCCAAACGCTGCCGTGAAGAGCACCAGCCTCGGTTCCTGGAGCTCTGGACCAGAGCCTGCTGCAGTTTCAAGTTCTTTCACTGCCAGCCAGGAAATCGCTGCTGAAAGCCATAAAAAGGAGCAGCTGTTGGTGCTGTGGAGCCCTGGCACAGCTCTGCTCCAGACACTCATCCTGCCCAAACCAGCCCCAGCTCCAAGCCCAAGACAGACACTGATGAAAGCAGTAAAGCTCTAAAAAGGAATAAAAAAAGCCCATAACAGTGAAGTTGCAGAAGACTTGAAATGTGTTTATGGCCCCATCTAGCAGCACGTCATTTAATCCTGCCTTCACCCTCAGCTCTGCACTAACCCACACATCCCTCTCCTCAGGCTGGGGGGAATCTGCACAGAGCTGCCTCCTCCAGCAGCACCAGCTCTGCAGCAGCTGATTAAAATCTCAATTAAACTCGTGCAGTGCTCCACTGTCACCATGGCAAAGTCACCCTCCGTCCTCTCTGTCTTCTGCGAAGGAAAATAAATGTGATGATTAAAAGTTCTCCCTCCCTCCACTGCCCTGGTCCCTGAGCTAACACACAAACACAAGCACTGAGAGGTTTTTTTCACATCCTCTCTGTTCTCATCACAAGAACATTTAAAGCTGCACCTCCTCCCTCTGGGCAGCTCCTGCTTGTTCCATTTTTTTGAGATACAAAGGGCCAGGTTTGACACCACAAAGTTCTCTTGCCTACATTGCCCCAGCACGGACGTGTTCAGCTCTGCCCCAGATTCTCAGCAGAAGAAAAGGAGGCACTAAATATGAAGAATGTACAGGGTAGGGCAGAACAAAAATGCTGTTGCTAAGAGGAATAAGTGGTTTTATTCATCATGGCAACACACAGAGCTTCAGGGATATGTACAGTGGAGAAACTGAGAGCTGGGCCCTCACTTCAAGTCATCCTCGGGTTTCTTGGCAGAGAACTTTTCCCGCAGTCTCCTCCACGTCCCTCTTTTCATGTCTTCCATCTGTTTCAGAATGTCTGCAAAAAGAGAAGGGAGACAGAGATGGGGCCAGAGGAAGATAAGCAGGAAAGGAGAGGAATGAAACCCTCTTAAAACAGCTCTGCCTTCCATCTAATTTCCTCTCCTGACTTTTCATCTTAATGAATTTTCATTCCAGGCCTGAGGCGAGGTTGGTTTCCCTTCCAATCAATGCAGGGAGTCTCTTATCACTAACAACTGATACTCAGTTTCCACGCACTGCAATCAAAGTTAGGAACTGGAGCAGAACAAAACTGCTCTGGCTCTCAGCTCTGCCCTTCATAAAGCGTGTGCTGAGAGCATTTCTGCGTGGGGCACCCGGCTCCTTCCCAAGGTCTGACACACAAGGAGCACCAAGGGAATTGGAAGATGGTGAAAGAAGCTGAGCTCAGTGTTGGGGTGATGCAGCAAACATCACACAGATCCTGCTGTCTGACCCCACAGAGCCTTTGCAAACTCTCTGCTGCTCCTGACAGTGCAAAATCCAATTGATTCTTCACCCCTGTATACTGAGTTACTCCTCATCCAACACCTTCCCAGATCTGCAGGCGGCCCCTCGGTGCCCTCCAGTCCCAGGGGCTGAGGAGGGATGCCAGGGAGCACCCCAAAGACCAGAATGTCCCTTTCCTCCTGCCCTGCCCTCTCAACCCAAGCCCAGCAGCAGTACCTGTGGCCAGGATCCCCCTGCAATCATCCACTGTCACCCCAGTGAAGGTGGTGTTCTTCAGGCGTGGGTACTTCCCAGGAGAGCAGGAAAAGGAGGGAGAGAGACAAAGAAGTCACTTGTTGTGCACGACAAAGGTACAAGTGTCACCAGCTGGCACAGTCTGTGTTCTCAGCTGGCATTCTGTTCATCCCCCCCCTCAGCTGTCCCTCAGGCATTCCCAGGAATGCTGCAGGATTCCCAGGCTCCCCCCAGCAGTGCCACAGCTCTCACCTTGTTTTTGTAGAAGTTGGTGTGGATCCTGACTAAGCTCTCGTACATTTGGTCACAGGCCTCGGGGTCAGAGATCTGCAGGGGACACAAGTGGCACACAACTCTGGTTTTACAGCTCCACACAAATCCCCTCCTCATTCCAGGGGACAATGGGGCCATGAAGGAGCAGCTCAGAATTCCCAGTGCACTGCTGGATAGCAGATTCCATCTGCTTCCTGATCCAGCTTTTTCCCTTCCATCTCCCTCCAGCTTGGCCTGCAGGAACAGCAACACTTGGGATTTCCAGGATGGACCTGGAACTCTGCATCAACAAGATCTGGCAGTGAATACACGGCCACAGAGAACGTTATTGGCTGGGGATGGGAAATCTGGGGCCCTTCCTGCTGCGAGGCCACTTCTGTCACCTGCCTCATTGTAGGGAATCACACAGGAAAAGGTGCCAGGCTGGATGTGGGAAACTCCCTGGAGGGGGCTAAAAATAGCCTGTAATTGATTAGGGAAATCAGCACAAATGACAGGGAGCAGCTTGAAGGGTAACTGGATTTCTATTTCAGTTGGAAGATCCGGCTCATCCCCAACCTGTGCCAGGTGTCTCTGCCTGGCACAGCCCCTGCTCAGCTGCTTTTCCAATGTTTTTTCCTGGTTTTTGGTTGTTTTTTTGGGGGTTTTTTTGGTGGTACAATGAGCCCAGCTCACCCCAGAACTCAATGTTGCTGCTCCATGAATGGTTAAAACAAGTCAAGAGTAAAAAAACACATCAACACAAAGGTGTCAGGATGAAGTAGGAAGAGCAAGGAAAAGCTCTCCCTGTTCAGCAGGGCTGCAGGAGAGAGGATACAGGGACACATTCCCCTGCAGGTGATCCCCACCCCGCAGCCCCATCCCAAACACCCCCTGCCAAGGCTCCAGCAGATCCAGCCAGAGAGGGTGGCACAAACAGCACCCCTCCCCTGGAAATCCAGCAAATCTCATTCCATTAGATGGCTAAAGAGGCCTTGTGGCTCTGGTTCCCCTCTCAGAAGCTCCTCCTGCCTCCTGCCAGCACACTCAGCCTGGCTACACACAAATTGCCACCACTGCTGCCGGCATCAATTCAGATTTCCAGGATCAGTGGCAGCATTGGGATCTTGGAGCCAACTGGTGCAACACATTAAGCCATCCTGAGCATATGGAAAAGCAATAAAACCCTTCCCAAAATGCCTGCTGCAGACTATTCTGGTCACCAGCACAGGATTAGGAGCCTATAATGGCCCCTTGAGGTCGAAAACGCATCTCTGGAACAATGTTTTTATGCTAAGAAAGGGCACATTTGCATTCTGCAGCAACACCTCCGTGCCTGGGAAGGTCTGCAGCCAAGCCAGGCATCAGATTCCTTAATTTATTTCAGCAGCAAAGCCTAAACTCCAACAGAATTACAGCTGGAGGCGGAATTCAATTGTACAACCGCTGCATTCCATCAGTGTCAGGCAGCGCTGCAGCATCCCAACCTCGAGGTAAGGAGGGCACTGGAATTAACTGGATTCCAGCACGGCTGACAAATCCCCAAAGCTCCGTGCCCCACTCCCATAACCACAAGAATGGGATTCTCCAAAGCACGTGGTGTAAAGGGTGCAAGAACTGGCTATGAACCAGTTGTCCTGAGGTTTGTTCTGGGTACAGCCCAGGTGTGCTGAGTATAAACCATTTATCCAGGGCACCAGCCAGGTGTCCTGGGTATAAACCATTTATCCTGGGTACAAAACCCATTGTCCTGGGCACAAAACTCGGTGCCCTGGGTGTAAACCACTTATCCTGGGCACAAAACCCTGAGCATAAACCATTTATTCTGGGCACAAACCAAGTGTCCTGGGTACCACTCATTTATCCCAGGTACAACCCAGGTGTCCCATGGAGGCACAAGCCTGTGGCCAGAATTCCAAAGGCTTCCTGGGATGTGTGATCCAGAGGTTGCCGTGCCCAGGAGGAGCTGGGAGCAGCAGGACTCCATCACCCCTGGGGTTCCTGTTCCCTCCCAGCTCAGGATGTCCTGATGTTCCAGTAAGGCCTGAGGCAGAGCCGTGTGTGAGCCCCAAACCACACACTCTGCCTGAAACCACTCAGAGACCGCTCAGAGACAACTCAGAGACAGCTCAGAGACAGCTCAGAGACAGCT
>JAGMWU010000028.1:3642722-3660020 GCA_018697195.1 Certhia americana
GGTTCTGCTGCCTCAGGGGGGTTTCCCCACCTGAACTGTCCCTGCAGCCACCCCCATTGGACTGGGGTGCCCATCCCTCCCCAAAACCTTGGGCTTGGATGCTTTTCTCTCCCCACAACCATGGCTGGTCCCTTCAACATTTCTGTGAAATGGGCTGACTTTGCACAGAAATGGGGGAAAATCTACCCAGGCTGCTCTGCTAAGGGAGCTGAGGGGCTGCAAACCTTCATCAGGGGGAAAAGGAATATTTTTAGCCCTCCCAGCCCTCTGTGATGAGCTCAGGGAGTTCCATCTTCCTCAGGCTCCAGCATTACCTTTTCCCTGAGTCCCAACCTCTAAAAAAATCCTTATTTCTGAGAGCAAACAAATCTCTTCTCAGCCTGGATGACTGCTTCACATTTTCAGGGGATGTAGGCATGGGAAAAAAAAAAAAACAAAAACGCACCAGTGTGTCTTTTGCCTAAATCAAAGCCTTTTTCATTTAAAAAAGTCACAGGGAGGCAACCAGAGCCCTCGATTGCAAACACCATAACCTTAAAAACTGTCCCAGTTCCTGCCTGCAGTCAGCAGGGCTGTGCTCATTTGCATAGTGCTGACGGGCTGGTCCCAAAAAAACTTATTTTTATATATATATAGCGTGAAAGTAAGAGTTGTTAAATATCAGCCATTAACATGAAAATTAACGGGGAGATTTTCAAAGGCGAGCGTTAAATTGGAAGGGAATGTGATCCTCTCCCTCCTCCCAGCTGGAAATTCAGTCTTCAAAAAACCTCCAGCTCAGCCTGAAAAGTGCTCTTTGTTTCCTGGGGGGATTCCAGGGGGCTTTGCAGCTGTCCTGCCGTGACCTGTGTGTGCCACACACCCCTCTCCAAAGGCTTTGGGTGTCTGGCTGTGCTGGCCTTTGGGGTCACTGACACCCCAATCCCCCTCCTGCCGGCACCAGCGAGGAGCCAGAGAGTATTTCTGGGTGCTGTCACCACGCTGGTGGCATCCCAGAGGCTCTCAGGAGGTTTCACTCTGTAACTCTGCCCTCGTGGGTTTATTTTTGTGTTTACGAGCGCGTTCATCTGCTGCCGAGGGCGCTGGGAACCTGAGCAGAACTGGGCTGGAAAAACAAGCCCAGCATCCCCCTGTGAGCTCAACTGGGACAGGGCAGGGTGCTCAAAGGGGATAAAACTCGTTCCCGAGGTCACCAAAGTGCCTGATATGGGTGAGGTGAGCAGGAAAAGCCACAGGCTCGGGGTGAGGCTTGGATGATATTTGATGCCCATTGTAGAGAATGTCACTGTTCCACAGAATGTCACCATTACATAACGGTCCCAGGGCTGTTCCACAGCCCAGAAATAGAGATGAGGTACATGGATATGTGTGAATGGGGGATGGAGCCACCAGGATCAGCCCCCTGGTCGCTCATCCCCTCGTCATCCTCACAAGAAAATGTTCCACCTCTTTAATTGCCTGGCAGCAGGGCTGGGGTGGCCAGGAGAGGAACTGTGAGCCCAGTGACAGCTTGGAGAATGGCTTTTTAATTACCCCTCAGCATCGAACTCCCAGGGATTTGAAACAGGAGAGGAAAAGACAGAAATGTTTGAATAACCAGGGCACCCTTGGACTGGTTAAACTGGGACTGTTTAACAGCTTTATCAGCGAGGGCCCAGCACTGCAGCACCAAAGCCGGAGGAAAGTGCTCAGAGGAAACTTTTCTCCCTTAAGCATCTTTTTAATATTGTCCCATAAATCTGCAGAGGCCCCTGACTTTCTGGGAAAGGGAGAGATTGGGCTGGAAGCGCATTGGAGCCGTGGCTGACTGAGCTCTTTGCTGTAACGCCGAAGGACCAGGAGATATTTTAAGTTTTTACGTGACAACCGAGCTTCTCGCCTCCCCCAAAAGCCAGGGTCAGGAGCTTTATGAGCAGCACAAGTCTGGCAGTAAAAGCAGAAAATACTGAAGGAATAAGAAAGAGAAGGGAGGGAGGATGTCTTAAAAAAAAAAAAAAAAAAAACCAAAAAAAACGGTGCTGCTGCTTTCCAGGGGCTGGGATGAGAGATTCAGCTGGAAAAGGGGCTCAGGGATGGGGCAGCAAGCAGAGGGACAGGCAGGAGAATCCTCTGTGCCTGGAAAAGCCTCACCTGCAGCAGCTGGGGATGCTTTTTTAGGAAGGTGAGAGCTCTGCAGCTGCCCTTACCTTTGTACTGAGGCGTGAACTGCCTCATGGCCAGGGGCAGGGACTCGTAGAAGCTCAGCTCCTGCGACACCAGGGGCTTGCAGATGGTGTGCTCGTCGTAGGTCAGCATGCTGGTGTGGCCGCCCACCTGGTGCACGAAGGGCTGCAGGAGCACGGCAGCCCTGCCCTCGGAGGGGCTCTGTCCCACCATGGTGCCAGGAACAGCCCCGGGGGCTCCGGCAGCACCACTCGGAGCTGGGAAGCACCTGCTGGCACTGGGATGGGCAGTGCCGGGGCAGTTCTCACCCACTCTGCTGTTTCCCCCTCGCTGGGTGTTCCTCCGCCTGTCGCCAATGAAATCTGCGAACCAGAGGGAATGAAGGGATTAGAGGAGAAGGGTCAGCCCTCAGCCGGGTGGGATGAGTTCTGGCAGTGCCCACAGGGAGCCCCAGCCTGACACAGAGAGTCCAGGAAGGCCCCAGTTTGGATCTGCTGGAGACAAGAGATCAGAAGAGCTGTGAATTCAAGCAGTGACATCAAGACAGCAGGATTCCTCAGACAGATTATTAACACACTGCACTGATGCTGTAAAACATCCCAAATTTGTCCCACAGGCCGTGTTAGGATGGCTCCAGCCCTTCCCTGGGACATTCCCTGCAGTTGTTATAAAGCCCCCAGGCACTGCCTTGCCCTACAACACCGCGGGTGGGGTGAGCGAGGATTTCTGCACCTTCCAAAGAAACCTCAGTTTGGGATATTCCCTGTCATGCAACAGCAGCAGGAGCATTTCCTTCCCAGGCTGACAGACACACCCAGGGGGATGTGGATGTGTCACAGCCCCCTGCTCCCAGCCAGGGATCCACGCCTGATTCCAGAAATTCCTCTTTGGTTCTGACAGCAGCAAGTCTCAGCTCCAAAGCAGCAGCGTAGGAAAATCACGGAGCACGTTCGTGGTGCCTCCCCAGCAGCAGCACCCACCAAAAACTGCTCCTTCCCCCATTCCTCACAGCAAACCCATGGCTGGCTCTTGGATATTGAGAATTGAATCCCACAGGCACCAAGGATGACAAAAAGGAGCTGGAGCAGGCTGGCTTCACACCAGGGATGGATGCTCCACATCCCAGACTCACAGGGATGGGGAAAAAATTATTAAAATCATCATTTGAGGATGGGCCCATGGCAGCACTGGCCTTTTCTGCTGATTGCTCCAGCTTCAGCACAAGCTGGGGAGCTCTGCCCCCTGTTTTTGCCGGCAGAACCCCAGGGCAGGGGACAACGATGCCCTTTGCAAGGTCCAGTTCTGCCAGGAAAAGCCTCCAGGATGTGGTGCCAGGTGAGCAACTCCACCCCACGGGACAGGTGTGAGCAGGACAGCGCTGTCACCCCTCCTTGTGAACACCAGGGAACAGCAGAGGGGTGGTGGCACCTCCTGGGGACACCCGGAGCTCCCCACGGGGCAGGGGCTCTGCGGGAAGGGCTTTCCCTGGATCCGCTGGCACAGAGCAGACTCCCCACGCCGCAGGAAGGATCCAGAGCTCAGGAGTTGGACTCGATGATCCTCCTGGGTCCCTTCCAACTCGGGATTTTCTGTGATGCTCAAATCTCCTCCCACCGGGATTAACCCCCAAGGGTTAACAGGCGCCGGTGCCTGTTGTGTTTCCCACCTGGAGCAGTGGGATGGAGTGGGCTGAAGGCAGGGAAGAGCCACTCCCACCTCCGAACGCACCAGTAGCTCCTTTATCTCCTCCAGGGTGGGTTTTTTCCCCTCCAATTATTCCTCTTTGGAGAGAAATTCCTGCTCTACAATTGCCTTTCCCCGGAGGAACAAAGCCAGGCCCCCGAGCCCAGCGCTTTTCCAGCCGGGAAGAAAGCGGCTCCTCGGAGCCTTCCCGTGCGTTAATAAAAGCATTCGGCATTTTGTTAGGTTGTGGCAATTTTTCAAAGAGGATTTTCTGCCTCGGGAGCCGCAGGTTTGTTGTGGTTTGTTTTGTGTGGCTTTCCCGCCCCTTCCTCCCGTCCTTAAAAAGCAGGAGAAAAGCCAAAAGCAAGGAAGGATTTGTCATAACACCTCTCAGGAGCAGGGAAAAACACGACTTAAATCCTCTCTTGCTTCTGAGACAGTCCAAGGCTCAGACTCAGCTGACACAACCCCCTGACAGCTCTGGCAACCTCAGCATTGCAAAGGGAGTTGGGGAAAAAACATCCACAATTTGATAAAGCTCCCGAACGATTTCTGCCAAGCAGAACTCGGAGCAGGATTTGCAGTAGGAGAAGCAGGTTCTTTTCTGGGAGTTTCTGCTGGGAAGCAGCTCATCCATTCGGAGCAGATAAATGTCCCTGCAAACACTGAGCTCCCCTGAAACAAGACACTGGAAATAAATCACTTCCACTGGCTCAAGGTATCGCAAATGCCAGGAGATATTTACGTCACCAAAAATACACGGAATTACAGATAAATCCGGGCCCTCCAAGCAAAACCAGAATCCGTCAGCGTTTTTTCCCCCAGCTAAAGGAAAAGCAGCTCAGGTGCTGCAGGCGGAGGTGAGCCAGGAAACATCGGGGAAGGAGGATGTGGAGAATAGAAGAGAAATATTCCATTCTCCAGGAAAGGGATGGGGCTTTGGGGAAACCATGGAAGGTGTCCCTGCTCCTGGCAGGGCTGGAGCTGGATGAGTTCTGTCCCAGTGCTGGGGACAGCGCTGCTCCCTGGCACTGTCACCTCCCACCCTGCTCCCAGCAGGGCCCAATGTCACAGGAGTCTCAGCCAAACAGGCTGTTTATCCACAACTCCAAACCCAGCCAAAAGGAACCGGGCAGATTAAATTCTCTAATCTGTGAGAGGCACTTACTGCATCCCATCCCATCCCATCCCATCCCATCCCATCCCATCCCATCCCATCCCATCCCATCCCATCCCATCCCATCCCATCCCATCCCATCCCATCCCATCCCATCCCATTATCCCATTATCCCATTATCCCATTATCCCATCCCAAACAGGGCTCTGCAGCCCAGAGGGGAATGCACAGCCAGGCTTAGCTGGGTCCTTGTAGCAGAAACACCTGGGAATATTAAAATGCAAAATGTCTCTAAACACAAGAGCTCTGTGCTCTCAGTGTCACCCCTCCTGGTCACCTCCCTGCTCCCGGAGCACCCCAGAGCTCCAAAGTGGGGTTCCAAGCTCTGCAGGGGCTGTGGGATCTTTGCTTTGTTAAAAGGCAAGGAAAGAAGGGGCTGGGATGTGTGTGAGCACAGCTGCTGCTGCTGCAGCTCACACAGAGCCCTGCATGGAACCAGCACTGCATGGAACAAACTGCATGGAACAAACCCTGCATGGAACAAACCCTATATGGAACCAGCACTGCAGGGAACCAACCCTGCATGGAACCAGCACGGCATGGAACCAGCATTGCATGGAACAAACTGCATGGAACAAACCCTACATGGAACTAACCCTGCATGGAACAAACCCTATATGGAACCAGCACTGCAGGGAACCAACCCTGCATGGAACCAGCACGGCATGGAACCAGCATTGCATGGAACAAACCTGCATGGAACAAACCTGCATGGAACCAGCCTTGCATGGAACAAACCCTGCATGGAACAATCCTACATGGAACCAGCCCTGCATGGAACCAGCGCTGCAGGGAACCAGTCCTGCATGGAACAAACCCTGCATGGAACCAGCCATGCATGGAACCCCAGAGCTGGCACCTGCTGCCACCATGGACCCAGTGCCACCACAGACCTGGCACCACCACAGGACCCAGAACCACCATGGGCCCGGTACCACCACAAACCCAGTGCCATCACAGACATGGTGCCACCACAGGACCCAGTTCCAGCACAGAACCTGGTGCCACCATGGACCTGGTGTCACCACAGATCCCGTGGCACCACGGACTCAGTGCCACCATGCACCTGGTGCCACCACAGATCCAGTGCCACCACAGATCTGGTGCCACCACACTTTGTAGAAAAGGGCACAGGTTCCCTCACCCCCTGCCCACTTTCTGCCTTCCACAGCACCTCCCTCCCCTCCCCTCCCCTTCCCAGCCCAGCACTTCCCAGTCATTCCATGAGCACGATGGGGAACCGAGAGCCACCAGCTCCAGGGTCACCCAAAGATTCCCATCCCATCCCTGCAGCTCCCGTCCCTTCCTGCCAATGTCCCACCCACCTCCCCAGCCGTGCCCATCCCTGCTGCCCTGGCACCCAGAGCTCACCTGTTGCTGCAGGTGTCAGCCTCAGCCCCGCTGCGCTGTCCTGCCCGGGTTTCTCGCTGCCTCTCGCTGCGGCTCCGGAGGGAGCAATGAGGGGACATTTGGGCATGGCCCGACTGCGTCGGCGCTGGCAGGAGCCCGGAATGTCCAGCTGACATTCCAGCGGGGCTGTGCCAGCGAGAAACACCCTGGGTGGGACAGGGCAAGAGCTCGGAACAGGACGAGAGGAGCCGGCCGTGCGCTCCGTGCCTTGGGCAATCGGCTCTCCAGGAAAACAACCGGGGATTTGTTCATCTGTTTTCCATGAACTCCCCCTCAGCTCGGCCCCCGCCACCTCCCTGCTGAGTGGGCTGATGCTGGGAGAGGGATGGAGCTTCCCAGAGCTCCCAAAAAGCGCAGGGAGATGCGGGAGGAGAGGCACGGGGCGGTGACAGCGGCTGGGGGACACCAGGTCCTCCTTTGTGACAAAGAAAAGGTGCGGGCAAAGGGAGGGAAGGTCGGGGTTTGCCCAAAGCTGGGCAGGAAATGAGTGCATCCAGAGCTCCGGCCCTGCCAAGGGGAAAAGAGACACGTCAGAGCTCGGGAGCCGTGTGGGGAATGGAAAAGTCCCAGGGAGTTTCCTGCCAGGGCCACACTGTCCCCTGCAGACACTCAAGGACAGCGTGTGCCCCCCAGGCCTTATTGTCCTGTCCAGCCTGTGCCAAGGACTCCTGCCAGCCCCCTGCACCCCCACAAACTGGGATCCATGTGGTTTTTAGGGAATCACAAGGATCACCAGCCCGGGCAGCACCCAGGACAAGGAGGGGACAGTGCCAGCTGTCACCCCCCAGTCCCCAGCAGGAACTTGAGGATTTCAGCACAGCCATGCCCAGGCCTGGGGCCCCCCAGGGATGCCATGGAGGAAATGGCAGGGAAGAAAACTTCACAGCTGGGATAAGGAGTGGTGGATGTGGAAATTCCCACTAACTGGAGAGGGGAAACCAGGCTCAGGACAAGCAGAGGGATCAAACTGATGGCAGAGGCTGAGATTAAAGACAAGGATGAAAGAAAGACCCAGATTCCCAAGGCCTGGCTTCACTCTGCTTCGTGCTGGAATCAGGAAAGCACTTTTTTATCTGTTTCTTTTTCTTTTTTTTTTTTTTTTTTTTTTGTAATAACGTTTGTTTCTGAAGCAGAAAAAGCTGATTGGAGCACTCTGCACAGCCAGACGTGGGGTTTGTGCTTCCCTCTTCTCCTGCCCCTGACTCCAGCTGAGTTTGCTGCTCTTTCTCCAGGACAGGCAGGGCAGGGTTCCAGCCCAGCTCCTCTCCCCGTGCCCAGCAGGTCCCAACATCCCTGCACTCGTTCTGTCCCTCACAGAGCTGCCAGGCCAGGCTGCAAACCCCAAACATGCCAGGCTTTAAATCCCACCATCCCAGAGCTGGTGGGAGGGGGACAGGCTCATGTTGGGGGTCCCTGGGGCTCAGTGACAGGTGGGACTGCCAGCACGGCCCACCTGGCACAGCCCACCTGACAAAGCCCACCTGGCAGAGCCCACCTGGCAGTGCTCACCTGGCAGTGCCCCCCTTTCCCCTGGCAGGGCCCGTCCCGGGGGTGTCTCCCAGGTTTCCTTCCCGGGAATGCCGGTGGGGCTCGGGGAGGATTCCCGGCCGGCTCCAGGGGCTGGGTGGCCGCAGAGGTAATTAGGGAGCCTCTGCTAACGAGCTCAGCGCTCCGAGGGGAAAGAACATCGCTTCGGATTAAAGCTGTGCTAATTAGGAACTAATTCCCGGCACAGCGATGTTCCCACCTCGGCCACCCCCGCCCCAAAGCTGGGGACAGTGCAGGGGAGCCAGGGCTGCCCCTGAGTGACCTCAGCACCCCCGGACTCATCCCGATATTCCCCGTGCAGGGCTCCGGGCGTTCTCCTCCGCCTCAGGGGACATCACTGGGGGGGGCTCCGGGTCCTTCCAGGGAGCTGCTGCTGTGCCAGGGGCTGGGATGGGGAATTTGGGGTCACGGAGCCCACACCTGCCCTGGGCAAGACGAGCCCAAAACCAGCGGTTTCTGTGCCCCAGCGGGGGCTCCTTGCTTTGGAGAGCCTGCTCAGACCCCCGTGGGTTTTGCTGCCGATGCCAGCGACCCCACACAAGTGTTCCTACAAAAGCAGGTGCTGCTGGACAGGCCTGGCCCGGTGCGGGAGCCAGGGAGGGGACAGGAATCTCCTCGAGGGTGGTGACACAGCGAGGGTCAATCCCTGCCATCCACAAACCCCTCCTGCAGCTCCTTAAAGCCAGCTGGAATGGCGAGCAGATCTGGGAGGGATGGGGATGGGGATGGGATGGGGAGGCAGCTCCAGGCAGGGCTCACTCCCTGGCTGTGCCCAGCCCTGGCCCTGTTCCCACACTCCATGCCCATCAAGAGGTGCAGCATCAGCTGTCCGGGAAAAAAACATCCCGCGGGAAGGGCTTTAAATGGAAGCAGGAATGGAGGAAACAGAACTGGGTTTGTTTCAGAGCCCTCGTTGGGCCACGTTTGCCTCCCTGACAGGGAGGAGAGCCAGTGGCTCCATGGGAGAGGTTATTTATAGAAATGTGGTTAATTATAGAAATTTACGTTGCAGGAAATTGGGAAAGGGCCCTCAGCAGCTCTGGTTGGCACTGGGGGCTGGGAGGGGAGCAGGGCAGCAGGGCAGAACCTGCTTTTCCAGGAAAACCGCTGGCACTGCTGGAATTCCCAGTCCAGTCTGGCCTGGAATGGGGCTACCCTGTCCTGGAGAGAGGGGATGGACCAGGGGACACGGTGGGGGTGACAGTCACAGCCACCATCAGACAGCAATGCTCCCTGGCTCATGGATGGACTCCAAACAGCACCTGGAACAGATTCCAGCTGTGACTCAGCACCCTCACCTGGCTAAAAGCATCCCACCGGGAACGGGGGCCTGAGGACAACCAGCCCTTGCACTGATTCCCCCTCTTTTGCTCCCAAATCTCAGCAACAGCTGCAGCCAGAGAGGAGGCAGCTCCTGCTGGCCACAGAGCCACCCCCTTCCTGTGACACTGGAAATCCCCTTTGTCCCCCAGAGCCACAGGACGAGGTGACTCAATCCAAACGTGAGTCACCCCTTTCCACAGAAGTCACCCTGGAACCACTCCTGCCACACCCCAGAGCTTGGGGGAAGCTGGAACTCGACCTGATCCAAGCAAAAGCACTTGGGGCAGTCTGTGATGTCTCAGCACAAATAAAAGTAGTAAATGATTGGTAATAAATTTATTTTTGATACTGATTTTTTTACAGAGCTAAATGGAACATAGAAACAGCACCAAGCCATTGAAGTTTGTTCTACAAAACCAAGTTTAATACAAAAGGATGACAGCAATGCCTGACTGCGCTTCTGGACGGTTAAAAAAGCTCACCCAAAACCCCACCAAGAGTTTAAAAAGGTTTAAGAACAGAGGCACCGGTGTTGGAGAGAATTTCTCTGGCAGCAGTGATGATCTTGATACATTTGGGAAGAATCAAGGTTGCCTTTATTCCTTATTTATTACAGTGCAAGGGGCTGGTCCTTGCCTCAAATCTGCCCAAACATTTGGGATCAGAGCCAGCTCCACGCAGGATATTCCCCATTTAACGGGAAAATCTCCTGTTCTGCTCCTGGAGAGCTCTGCTCCATCCAGTGGGGTCTCCGTGGTCCCCAGGAGCCCCAGGGGTGCCAGGGGGAATGCCCCATGTGGGGAGGGGTGCAGACTCTGCCAGGTGAGCAGACACAAGAACACACCTGGGCTGGCATCACCTGCCCAGGGCTGTGCCCTCAGCCAGCCCAGAGCCTGGGACAGGAGCAATCCGAGCATCCAGCCCCAGGATATCCTCAAGGAGAGCAACATCCAGGGGCTGCAGGGCTCAAATCACTGCTGGCTTCACTCTGCAGCTTCTCCTGCCCGAGGCCAGCAAAGGATTTGGGTCCTGCAGCCTCAGGAGCTGCTGCAGAGCCCTGGGAAGAGCAGAGCAGCAGCTCCTCAGCCACACACTGGTGCCATTTCCTGGGAAACAAAGGTTCCCTCTCTGGACAGAAACAGAAGCCAAGTGATTACAGACACGAGACACTGACGCAGCAGGGCTGGGACGGCCCCAGGGGGCTGCAGGAACAGCCCCAATCCCAGAGCTGGCACAGCCCTGCTGCCACACGAACACAGACACTGCAGCTGCCCAGCTCAAACATGAACACGGAGCCCTCAGAGCCCTCCCACAGCTGCTCTGTGACAGCCACCGAGCAGTCCTGGGGCTGCAGCCACAGGAAAGCACCTTTAGAAGTTTCTCATACCCTTTATTTTTCTACCCAAATTTCCACCGCCCCTCCCTCCCCAAGCCCCCGTAAAATAATAAAGCACACAGACTGCAGACTTGAAAGTGTAACAGGGTCACAAACTGTCCTCCACCACCCCCAGCCCAGCCCAAACCACCAAGGCACGTCAGGCTCCCCCCTCTCTCCAGGCCCACCTTCACCCAATTCCCCCTCTCCCCGATTTTGGATGGATGAAGCCAACACAAAAACATTTTCCTCGCTGGGAAGCAGCGAGTGCTTCCTCACTGTCTTTGCACTGATAAAAACGAGCACAAACAAAGACACGGCTGCACTGCCACCCTAATGTTTCCATGGGAAATGTTATCTTTCAGCACATTCCCTGATGGACTCTGCCACCAGTTGGCCTTTGCAGAACTGAGGTCAAATTTTGCACCCCCCAGGCTCTGGCAGAGCCCCCCCAGCCCTCCAGAGGGGTGTGCAGTTATTCTTTGTAGGTTGTTGTTGGCTTGGAAGGCTCACTTTGGTGCAATTCCAGCTTCCCACCAGCTCAAGCCCATCTTCTTTCCAAGCCAATATTGCCCTGAACGTGTGTGTTTGGAGAGTTTCAGCAGTGAGAGCAAACAGAGCCGTGCAACCCCCACCCCTGAGGCCAGGCCCTGCTCCTCCCACCACCAGCGAGGGCCCTGAGCCCTGCACAGGGTCCATGTCCCCACCCACATCCACGGCTGCTCCTCCTGCTGCCCTCAGTGCTCAGAGTCCGACAGGTACGAGGGCTGAGTCCACCTCCACACCAGCATGTCCTCCCCTGCCACCCTGTGGGATTCTGTCTGGATCCTGGATTCGTTGGAGGCCAGGAAATCCACGGCTCTCTCCCACACCCGCTTCATCTTCTTCCTGCAAGGAACAGAGAGAAAATAAATGAGAATCCCAAGCTGGTTGTGCTTCCCTGCCTACAGCAACTGTGCCTGTGGATCCGGCTGCCTCCTGTTCCCTGTGCAGGCAGAAAAGGGCATCAAACAAACTCTGGTTTAGAGATTTCAGATCAGGGCATGGCCACACAAATCCTGCCTGGGGGGAAGAGGAGAGGTTCTGTCAGTGCCCTGAATTTCTGCCTCAATTTGTGCTGCAAAAGGACTCGATCAGGAAATTGCCCTCCCCTGTCCTGCACACAGAGATCTCAGCCAGGGGGACACCCTGATGTTCACCCCAGCTTTGGATCCAGCAGTTCTGAGCATCTCACACCCAGGGACAGCTCAAAGGGCTGCAGTCATCCCTGTGATACAGAGGGAGGATGCTTAATACTTCACAGGAGGACAAAGCAGCTCCATTTAACCAAAACACAAAAAATAACCCTGCAGAAATAGAGTAAAGCACCAGGATCCAACCCTGCAGCCCTTCAGCTCCACCATCCACAAAGCAACAACCTTGACCACAATTCCTGCCTGAGAAAACACCAAACCCAACCGGAGAGAACACCAAACCCAACCGGAGAAAACACCAAACCCAACCGGAGAAAACACCAAACCCAACCGGAGAGAACACCAAACCCAACCTGACAGAACACCAAACCCAACCTGAGAGAACACCAAACCCAACCTGAGAGAACACCAAACCAAATCATCTCACTCCAGCTCCCTTCCCAGCTGCACAACTCTCACTGGCCCCTTTGCAGGCACACAATCACTGCAGAAGAGCCCCAATATCCTGTTCAGCTCATGGGAATTGTTCTGATCTGGAGAGCCAGGTAGGATGGCTGGGAAAGGGGAAAAGCACCAGACACCCAGCAGATCAAGCAGAGGACACCTGATGCTCCAGGTCCAAGCCAACCAAACCCAGGTACTGCTGGACAGAACAAATGACAACACACCTGTGGCACTGCCCAAGTGACAACACACCTGTGGCTCTGCACCCAGGAGCAGCCCCAGGGCTGGCACTCTGATCTGCACCAGGTGCAGGCACAGCCTGAGCTGTGTCCAAGCCTTTCCCAACCCAAAAGCTCCAGCCTCACCCTGCAGAGCAGCTCCAGGGATGCATTTTGGGGCTGTGCTGAATCCCATCCTGCTGCTTCCAGCCCTCCTGAGTGCCCAGACCCAGCTCACCTGCTCTGAGGAGGGATCAGGCTGTCCCGCACGTGGAAGATGCCGACGTAGGGGTAACGCTCCAAATTCCGTTCCCATTCCTTGTAGTGGTCCTGGACAACAGCTGGAGGACAGGAGGGCACAACAGTGAGGGCTCAACCCTGCAGGGAGCTGTCGTGGGTGTCAGTGCAAAATGTCACCAAAACTGGGGATTCTGTCACCAGCTGTTGAAACTGGGGTGGGGTAATTTCTGTCAATGGGGCAAATGTCACAAACCAGCTGGGGCAGTTTCTGATCTCCTCACAACCCATCCTCCCTCCAGGCAGAGATCTTCTGCTCATGGGCCAGGGAGTGTCACTGAGAGAAATCCATCAGCACATTGGGAAATGCTCCAGCCAGGGGAGGAGCCAAACATTCCTACCTGGATAAAAATCTGGGGGTTGGGATCACCAAGAATTCCTACCTGGATAAAAATGTGGGGTTTGGGAACACCAAGAATTCCTACCTGGATCCACTCTGGGATTGGGACACCAAACATTCCTACCTGGATAAAAATCTGGGGTTTGGGAACACCAAACATTCCTACCTGGATAAAAATCTGGGAGTTGGAACCCCAAGCAACCTTTCCACTGCATTCCCAGAGGAACACCAGCCCCATCTCTCCCCACTGCACCTTCAGTGACAAACTCCACTTTTCTCCAGGAGCATCCCTGCCCCAGAGCCACATCTGCCACTGGGACTGCAGCCCCCATGGGATGGCACTGCCACCAACCCCTGACACACAGGGGACAGCTGGGATCCTGACTCTGCCACTGGGTTGGTTTGTTTGTTTGTCTTGCTGCATGTGTTTTGGTTTTATTGTTTATTTTAGCTCCCCTAATAAAGAACTGTTATTCCTATTCCCACATCTTCGCCTGAGAGCCCCTGAATTTCAAAGTTACAATAATTCAGAGGGAGGGGGTTTAAATTCTCCATTCCAAGGAAGGCTCCTGCTTTCCTTGGCAGACACTGGGTGTTCAAACCATGACAGGAGCAGAGCAGGGCTCCCTGTGCTCCCACAGCTCCTACCTATGATCTTCTTCACCATTTCATACATGGCTTGTTCTTCCTCCTCCATCTTCCGCCAGCGATACCGGAGGTAGATCAGGATCCCCCAAAGGGTTATCAGACCTGGGAGAACAAAACCAAAGGGGATTCAGGGACTGACAGCTGTGCACTTGCTGGATGCACTTTTAGTTCTGACATGGTGACCCAGGCCTGTTTAGAACTGAATCCTAGTGATTCCTTTTGTTCCCCAGAGCAGCTGCACCCCAAAAACCCCTCGGTGCTGCCCCCCCCTGCAGCTCAGGAGCACCTGTGGATGTGGGATGAGGGGTGGGAGAGCCTCAGAAAAGAAACCTCAGCACAACCACAGAGCCCCAAGTTCTGCAAATCCCAGAGGAGGCTTTGCCAGAGGCCTCCCCCACAAGGATCACTTTGGAAAACTGTCAGGTTTCACTGCTCCATGGAGGGCATAGGGAAATAAAGCCTAGGGCTCCAGTGACAGCCCAAAATGCAGGAGATGTGTGTGGAAGGTTTAGCACTGACAATGCCCCCAGCAGGACTTCAGTGTCTGCAATAAACAGAAGTGTCCCTTGTCACCCCCTCCCTGTCAGGCTGGATTAGAAACTGCTGCAGTCACACAGCTCTCGTTATCACCTCACTGGGCAAAACCTCTGTCTCAGCTGAGGCGTGACAGACTATTCCAATAAAACCTCCAACCCTGAAATGCTACAAGTCCTTATTAAAGAGGCTGGAGGACTTGGGAGCTTAGAGGAAGGAAAAAAAGAAAAACTGACTCCTTAAGGTAAGTTAACACACTTATTCTGCAACCCATAATAATGGGCACTTGAGGAATACCCAGAGACCTCATCAGCTGCCTGATTTAAAGCAACTTTTAAGCACTCACAGCACAAGAGGAGAGCTGTGGGTCTCCTGTGCTGCCAGAACAAAGGTTAATTAGACATTAACTCATCAGCAGATTTATTTCAGCTCTCTTAGGCATTTCCTATGGCTGAGGAATGTGTGCTCACAGGGCTTCATCCCTGCAGCTGAGCCCACTTACTCCAGAAGAACAGGAACAGGTTCATGATGGCCGTGACCACGGCCCGGCGGAAGCGGCAGCCCAGCCCCATCTGGGGGTGGGCAGATTCCAGGCAGAACACTTCCTCCACGCTGGAAACCGGCTCAGACAGATCCCTGCCTTTCAACCTGATGGGAAGAGGCAGAAAATCTCACTGAAGACAGCAGGCTGCAACTGCAGTCTTCAATCAAGGCCGGCAGAACAAGCAGACTGCAGATGCAGCAGCTCGCAGGAAATGCCCCCACACCCAGAACCTCCTGCCAGAACATTTGGGGACTGGCTGCTTAGCCAGGGATGGATGTGGCTTCAGGAAGGCAGAGGGGCTGCAGCTCCCACTGAGTGTCCCTGCACTGCCTCTCTGACAGCCCCTCTCAGCGTGCACAAGATTAAACTCGGAATTGGATTCCCACCTCCCAGCACGGAGATGGAAACCTTCCCTGAGTCAGAGTCACTGCTCAGCCCTGGCAGTGGAGCTGGGGGACCCAGGCTGGGAGCAGGAGCAGCTCAAAGAGTGACAGAGCACCAGCACAGAGCCCTCAGTGCCCCCCTGCAGCACTGCTGCTCCCAAAGCCAGGCTCACTCCACACTGAGCCATTCCCAGAGCTCACAGGCACCGAGGGGATCCAAGGGACAGCCAGCAGATCCAGGGCAACTGGACCAAATCCTTATTTTTCAAGCTCCTAATTATGAACAGCCCATCAGATAAAGAGGTTTGCTGAATTTACAGGTGCTCAGCTCACCAACTGCAGAGAGCTCAGCCCAGTTCTGAGTTCTGCAGGAGCTGCACACACACCTTTGTTTCCCACCCCCTTGTCTTATTTACAACCCAAATGCCACGGAAATATTTAAAACGTGCAGCAGAATCACCCAGTGCAAAGCTCATTTTCAGCCCTGCCTCTCAGACTAGCAACTAAAAAATAATCTCATGTAGCTAAAAATGCCAGGGGCAGGGTTTTGGGGATGCTGCCACACCGGCTCCAGGGAAGCAGAGCTGTTTGGGGCCCAGCCAGCAGAGCTGCTAATTAACAAAATAAAAAGTGGGAGGATATTGTATCCCACAGCTTCTGACTGGAAATGTGTTGGAGGATAAAAATAACAAAATTGGAAAACTCTGCATCCCAGCCCACCTACAAATGCAGCCCTGCCCCTGAGGAAGCCGTGCCCCGTCCTGGGAATTTGCACATCCCAGGAATCAAAGCAGCAGATGCTGTCTGATCCGTGGATCACAGCAGCAGCTGCAGGAATATTTAAGAGCAAATGGAGCAGTGGGAATTCCAACAAGCCTTGCCCACCAACCCCAGCCCCACGACTGCTGCAATTCACTTAATCAGAGACACATTTAGCAACTTGAAAATGCAAACAACTGTTAAGGCTTTAGCGTTAGAGCAGACTGGAGGCAGCCCACGCTTCCCAGAGGAAGGTGATGATGGCTGCTGACTGGGGATAACACTCTTTCCATAGGTTATGGACTGGATATTGTGGGTTTTCCCTGAAAACTCACTATTGCTGTTCTTTCTGAGAAGTACCCCCTTCAGCGACCCACCAGCACCCACAGTCAGTCAGACCATCCATCCAGGAGGAATTTCCAAGGGAAAGGCAGGTCAGGCACTGGCAGGGGCTGCCCAGGGAAATGGTGGAATTCCCATCCCTGGGAGTGTTCACTTGGATGTGACACTGAGTGCTCTGGTGGGGATCAGGCACAGGTTGGATTTGGTGAACCCAGAAGGATTTTCCAGCCTCAGAAATTCTGGGATTCACTGTGTACTAGGTGCTCTGCCAGAGACACAATTACACTGCAGGTATCACTCAACATCCCTTTCCCTCTCCTGCTCCCCGGGGCTTACTCCAGAGGATCCCAAATTATGGATCACAGATGGCTTTGCTGGCCAATGAACCCTCTGGTCCAAGGCTGCAGCTCCACAAATGTTCTGCAGAGAGGTTATCCTGGGAAATGTGACCACGTGGGCAAGTTAAGGAAGAGCTGCAGGGCACCAGGACCACTCCACAGGAGGCACAACACAGTCACTGATGGCCACGAGCAGCCCTGACCTCCCATTGCCATCTCACCTGCAACACAGCCCTGGGCACAGTGTCCCACAGGAATGAGACTCCTGGAGGGAGCTCATTTCCCATCCTGCTGCAGGGCTGTACTTTTCCTTTGGAAGTTTGCCCAGCAAGCTCTGCCACAGCTAATCCCAGCCTATCTGCTGAAGCCTAACGAGCTCTGGGAGCTAAAGGGCACCACTGACCCTGTCAAATTCCACCCCAATCAACAGCCAGATCCCTAACTTGGACACGCTGGGCTCCTGCTCACCCAATTCTCAAACCTTTGTGGCTGCTGAGGACCAGCAGATCCCTAACTCTGACACAGAAGGCTCCTGCTCACCCAATTCCCAAATCCCTGCTGCTGTTCAGTACCAGCAGA
>JAGMWU010000028.1:3660030-3671012 GCA_018697195.1 Certhia americana
CTGCTCACCCAATTCCCAAATCCCTGCTGCTGTTCAGTACCAGCAGATCCCTAACTTTGACCCATAGGGTTTCTGCTCACCGAATTCCCAAATCCTTGTTGCTGTTCAGTATCCAGTGCAGGGCAGCTTCAAACTTCTTTGAGGAACTGCCAGTTGCATTCTGTGCAAAGGAAGCCATAAGAAGATTAGCCCTCCATTCATTTCAAATACTGACCAACATGATTTTATTACAGCAGTGGGAGAATTCATTCCATAGGGGCTGTCCCCAGTTAATTCTTATCAGGATTCTGCAAACTGGAGGGAGGAGAACTAAGCCTGAAGGTCTGCCTGGCCTAAACTCTTCTGGCTGGGGAGATGATGCATGAAACACTCTGTGAAATAACACCATCCCAGACTGTTAGGGCTAACCACTAAATACAACATAATCTTACTGACAGGTTACCAGGAAAGAAATGGAATGCTGGATCAGAGCAGTCTGTCTCCTGACACTCAGCAGTAGAGAAAAATCCTTCTTCTGCCCAGCCCTCAATCCAGGGAAATTTCTGGTTTCACAAGACTGATGGCTCCAGTGAAACAACAAACCATTAAGATTTACAGGGGGTGAATCAGAGATGGAGGAGAAAATGATTTTCAAAAGAACTGCTGAGAACAGGACTGGCCAAAGGGAAAGTGAGAGAGATGGGAGAAAATCAAAGCAGGATG
This sequence comes from Certhia americana, assembly GCA_018697195.1. Taxonomy (NCBI): domain Eukaryota; kingdom Metazoa; phylum Chordata; class Aves; order Passeriformes; family Certhiidae; genus Certhia; species Certhia americana. The sequence goes on from JAGMWU010000028.1 coordinate 3,660,733, forward strand.
AGGAAGCAAAATGGATGGTGAATTGTTTTAGTGTCTATTATTTATTGCTTTATAAGAGACTAAGCTCTGGGTTATAACAAAGCTGCTCAGAGCCCACTCACCAGCACGTGATCCTTCACCTCACTAACCCAAATGCATTTGCTTTTTAGGTTCTCAGGGTTTCCACATTCAAAATTACCTGGTAGGAAAAGTCAAATAGAAAAAAAAACATGTTTGTAAAAAAGCCCTTGAACAGCTCAGAACCAGGCTCTGAATGTACACCAAGAAATGCTCTCCTTCCCAATCAGCCCCAGCCCTGAGCAGAATGATTCCAGGGTGAGATTTATATTGCAGGCAGATCAGATTATGACTATTAATAAAATGCTCAGCCACTGCATGGAGGTTGGATAAGGGCAATCAAACCTCTCCCTTCAGAGCTGCTGCTGCATAAGGGCAATCAAAGCTAACACTTCAGAGCTGCTGAACATACAACCAAGGGGAAAACATCACTCCTGCCCCTCGCAGAGCACACAACCACAGCTGCCACCAGATATCAGGTGTGGAGCTAATGATCAGTGTTCAAAATGCCTCCAAGGAGCTGAAATCACAGCTCTGCCTCTAACTCAGGCAGAGAAATGCTGGCAAGGCACTAAAGCCTCTAAATCTTGCCTCACCAAGTTGACTAAACAAATGTGCTAAGTAAATCTGGTGGAAATCCGAAGTCAGATTTGAAAAGATTTAGGAATTCTGTGCAGCTTCAGTATCGAAAGGCTTCAGCCTTGAGGTCTGAAATGCAGAAAATGGAACTGAAACCCTTTTACTGATTACCACAGCTGTGAATCTTGCTGAACAAGTCCCTGCTCATACAGTGGATTTCTAGCAGCCTACTCCATCCCAAAATACCAGGATGGGCTGGATTTACTCCCGGAGTAGGGACTGTGCTGGGTCAGCTCCTCACCTCAGAGAGCCTGCCCCACTCTGTGGTGAGGGAAGGAGAGGCTCTCACACATCTGCCACCACGTTTCAGCAGAAATGACAATTTCTTAGGTCACTTCATGTGTAAGAACACATCAGTTTACACTCCTGCCTCTATCTTGATGACAATTTCAAGCTGTTGGTAGAAAAAAAAAAATAACAAACCCAACCAATCCTACCTGAAACTCACAACACTTCAAGTACAAACAAGGCCCACTCACCCAGGCAGGGTGACAGGAGTGCATTAGCCAAGCACCATCCAGAATAAAATTAAACCCATCTTCCCCTATTTTCCTATTCCCTGCCTGCCTGAGAACTCCTCAAAGGGAACTGCCTGTTCCATAAACCCCTCCAGAGTGGGCCAGAAGCGAGCAGGAGCTGGGAGAGGCAGCTCCTGCAGGCTCAGCAGGGTGGGTGGGGATGCTGGCACTCACCTGCCTGCACGGACAGGTAACTGTAGAGCTCTTGCAGCACAGCCATGGTCACGTCTTTGTGCTTGGCCTGGCAGAACTGCAGGGCACAGACAGGGACACACATCAGCAGTGGCATGGGGACACTGGGAATGCAGCTCCAGACAGAACCACAGCACTGGAGTCTGGCTCAGTCCTGCACCACCAGCCCCAACCAAACCTCCTGAGCAGAGAACATTCCAGGCACAGGTGGCTCTGAGCATCTTCTGGAAGTCCCTGCCCGGAGGAACTGGGTGAGTTTTAAGGTCCCTCCCAGCCCACACCTGTCTGGGATTCTGGGATTCTATCAAGTGCCACCAACCCACAGCCCAGCCTGCAGCACCAGCCTCAGACCCACCACAGATGGATGCATCCAGAACTTCCCAGCACACCACAACTCAAAATCCAACAGGAAACCTCCCTCCTAATGGAATGTTTGGCTTGGAAGGACCCTTTAAAGCTCACCCAGTTCCACCCTCGACACCTTCCCCTATCCCAGACTGCTCCAAGCCCTGTCCTTGGGCACTTCCAGGGATGGGGCAGCCCCAGCTTCTCTGGGAATTCCATCCCAGGGAAGGATTTATTCCCAGTATGCCATCCAAACCAGTGCACAAAATCCTGGAATGGTTTGGGTTGGAAGGGATCACCCAGTCACACCTTCCACTCTCAGGCTGCCATTTTATCTACTATCCAACCCAGCCCCAGAATTCCCAAAAATCCATCCTGACACAGGGAGCAGGGCTGTGCAGGCACTCCAGGGTGGAGCTCAGGGAATTTGTTGGATTAAATCTTGTACTGTTAAAGCTGACAACAGCTTTATTGCAAACCAATACCACTGCTGGTACAACTGTTAAAAAGAAATTGATTCACATAATTGGGAATTTAAATTTTTATCTTTCAGAGTCTCATACACACTCGTAACTTAATGTGGCCCATTAATTCCAACTCATCAAGTCCCAGTTTTTCTGTAAAATGACAGAACTAATCATTTTACAGTGATATTGTTATGGGTGGAATAGAATACCTGGAATAATCAGTGTTCTGTGAGAGCTCACAAGACTGAGGGTAAATAAATAAATGCTTACATCATCCGTGCTTTTGTCACAATCCACAGGCAAGAGATTAACTAGGAGAGAGAAGAGGGTGAGTTAGCTGGCTGCAAACAAGAGCTTTGATCAAGAAAATAATTAAATTTTTAAAAACAGGTTCAACTTAAAGGTTGAGCTTAAACTGGTTCTGCTGTTGTTCACCTGCCCCTGGCAGCACCCGGGGATGCCAACAGCTCCTCCAGGAGGTGTTTTGGGAGCAGCCCTGAGGAAAAACCCCCCAATGATGGGGCTGATGAAGGTGTTCAGCTGGGGTTGGATGTTCTAAAAGCTCCTGTTTGAGAAGCCTCACGCTGATCTTTACACCCCAGTGCTGCCTCTTGCTGCCCATCAGGGTCACCTGAAATATCCCAGCACAGCCAGGGGGGGAAATGAACCCTCCTGGAGGGCAGACTGCAGCTCTGCAGGGCTGCAACACCTCCCAGCACATCCCAGTGCCCTGGGTGTCCCAGGGCTGGCACAATTCAAACCTGGGCAACATTCCTGCCTCCAGAACTCCTGTCACAGCTGAAACAAGGCAATCCAGTGACAACGGGCAGTTTTATCCTGGCTTTGGGAAGCCAGCAGCTTTCTCAGCCCACACCAAGGGCATAGTGTGCCCAGGCTCAGGACCAGCACCTTCCCAAAACAGCCCCCAAACCCTTCTTTGTTCAGCTCAAAGCCTGAAATATCCCCATTTCCTACTGTTCCAGCTGGGCAACTCTGCTTTAAAAACCAGCTGCTGGGGAAACCCCTTTCCATTTCTCACTGAAGAGAGAGACACCCTCTGCCACACCTGAAGTGCTGAATTGATGTGCTGCATTTCCCCCTTGGACAAAGGCTGGGAAGGGCTGTGCTGGCAGAGGGAACATCAAAAACACACCCCAGTTACTACACAGACATGGTGTCACTCCATAAAATCCATCCTTGGCCCAGCAGGCATCCATAAAATCCATCCTTGGCCCAGCAGGAATGGCACTCCACATAAACCCCACGGTTCCGAGGGACTGAAGGCCAAACTCGTTTGGGAAAAGCAAACTTTTGATTTGCTTCTCATGACTAACAAGGTTTCCCATAGGAAAGGGGAGATGGGAAGAGGGACAGAAACAGAGATGTTATGGCAATGAGGATGATAAATACGATGGGGATGGAAGCAGTAAAGGGAAAGCAGGAAGACAAGGTGAGGAATGAAGTTTAAACGAGAATTAAACCAGTGCACGTACAGCTCTCCTCTCTCCCGTCCAGCCAGCCTGACCCAACCATCTTCACCACGAGGATGCCCAGAAAAATCAGGAGCAGCACCAAGCTGGCGAGGCAGAGGAACTGGGACAGGTAATACTCCAGGCCTCTCCCCTTTCCCTCCGGCTGCTGCCTCGGTGCTGAGCGCAGCAGGGCACTGCGCGGGGTCACTCCGTGCCCCCCATCGCTGGCCGCTCGCCACGGGAAGCGCCGGATTAGCCCCCCGGCCCTGCTCCCCGCATCCCGCTCCACCTCCTTCCCAACGCTGGAAGCCAGCTCCTCCTTCCCTCTCCTGAACAGGCTGCTGAACCTCCCGGGGGCGGCCGAGGAGCCCCACTGGGTGCTGGGGGTCACCTCGCTCTCCCGTCTCCACCAGGTGTTGGAGGAGAGCCCCTTCCTCTCCCCCGCCGTGTCCCAGGCTGAGCGGGAGCTCTGCGCCCCAATTCCCCCTCCTGATGTCCCCCAATGGCTCCTGGACTTCTCCTCGCTGGGAAGGGGTTTGGAGCCTGCCGAGGAGCCCCAGTAGGGTGTGGAGCTCAGCCCCCCAAGCCCATCCAAGCCCGAGCCAGCCCGGCTGCCGAGCCCCCCGCTCCTCTCTGCTAAGGGGCTCCACTGCGATGCGGAGTTTGACCCCCGAAACCTGTCCAGGGTCGGCCTCAAGCCACTGCTGAGCCCCCCGCTCCTCTCTGAGGCTCCCCACTGCAGTGAAGAGCCCCGAAATCCATCCAGGGTGGCACCCAGCCCCTGGCCGAGCCCCCGGCCGTGCTCTGCAGCATCTCTGGATGGCTCCCAGTGGGACGCAGAGCTCAGCTCCCCGGCCCTGTCCGCCCCAAGGCCCCCGCTCCTCTCTATGGACGTGTCCCACTGCGAGGGGGAGCCGAACCCCCCGTGCCCAGCCAGGGGTGCCCCCAGCCCACCGCCACCTCTCTCCACAGATGTCTCCCACTGCTCCGAAGGGCTCAGCCTCCCGAGGTTGTCCCGGGACAGGCCGCCCTCAGCCCTGACGCCTCCGCCCCGGCCCGGCGGGGACCCCCGCGGGTCCCCCCAGGTCTGCCCGCCGCTCTCCCCCGACGTCCCCCAGCGGGACGCGGGCGGCCGCCCCACTTCCTCCTCCTCCTCTTCCTCCTCCTCGTCCTCCTCCTCACTCTCACGGGTGGCCCCGCCGGTGAAGCCGGAGCGCTGCCGCGAGGGCGAGGCCTGCGGCGGCCCTGCGGAGGAGCGGCCCGGGCTGGGCGGCGCGGTGCGGCCGCTGCGCCGGGCCGCCGCCACCTCGGCCCGCAGGCAGCCCAGCTTCTTGATGTAGACCTTGCGGGTGGTGGCGGTGATGGGCCCCGGGCGGTAGCCGAGCGCCAGCAGCTCCTTGCGGAGCTCCGCGTCCGTCAGCTCCGCCATGGCCGCGCCAGGCCCCGCCGGAAGCGCCCCGCGGGCGGGAAGCGACGCCGCCATCTTGGGAGGGGCCCCTGGCGCCGCCATCTTGGGAAGGGCGCGGGGTGTGTGGGGAAAGGGCGGCGGGGCGGGCGCCATGTTGGGAAGGTCAGGGCAGACCCGCGCTCCCGGTGCTCCGGGGGCTGCTGCTCCCTCAGCACCGGCGAAAAGGGGGAGAAATGGGGAAAGCAAAAAGGGAGAAAGCTGTCTCATCTGCGGGATGAGCCGGTGTCGATGATGGGGTGTCCCCCATCGCTGTGTGGGACAGCTCGTGGAGCAGCTCCCGCCTCACTCGCCCTGATGTTCTTATAACACTTTCAGGGCCATTCTCTAAAAAGCATCCATTTCCCAGCCGCCTGCCACCCCCTCATGCATTTCCCTCATCACTGCACGGTTGCTGAGCTCTGCCAGAACCTCAGGCAGGACCAGGATGCAGATCCATGAAATATTTCTGGGGAAGGGGGGGGTCCCTCCACACCCCACACCTAAACCAGCAAACCCAAGCGCTGACTTGTAAATTTATTTTGGCACAGCTGTGATGAACAGTAATTGCTTTTTCCTGCCGCCGCCGCTAAAGAAAGCGATGAAAGCGGCTGAAATACGGTGGCGTAATGTTGGAATTTAATTAAAGGCAATGGAGCAGCGGTGCTGAAGGTGCTGAGGGCTGGCTGTGTGCCGCGGGTTTGGTGATGGATGTGTGACACCGGGGTGGGGGACACACCGTGGTCCCTGAGGAATGGCACCTGTGGGGAGAGGGAGGCTGAAAGAGCTGAGCTGTGCCTTCCCGACATAAATCACAGAATCCCAGAATCAGTGAGGCTGGAGAATGCCTCCAACACCATCGAGTCCAACTTGTGACCGATCCCCACCTGAATGCCACATGGTCACCTCAGGGATGGGGACTCCAAACCTCCTTGAGCAGCCCCTCGCAATGTTTAACAACCCTTTCCATGGAGAAATTCCTGCTGATGTGCAACCTGACCCTCCCCTGCCACAGCTTGAGGATATATCCTCTTGTCCTGTCACTAATCCTTCTTTCAGGAACCCTCTTCCTTAGCAGGTCCCCAAAGCTCACCTCACTCTTCCCAATTTACCCAAGAAAGCAGCAACAAGATGCTGAGATTTGTTCATCAGGTTGGCAATAGCAAATAAATCCTCAGCAGAGGCCAGGGAGCCCATTAAAAGAGCAAACTCAGCTGTGCTGGGAGGTGTGAACGCGCTAAGCTGAGCTTCCTCAGTGCTCCACTGCCAGCTCATGATGTGGAGAGGGGTCTAATGTAAATAAAAAATTCCAATTTGCTCCTATCACACGGATCCTGTGAGCTCACAGCTCTCACTTTGCAGAAGCTCTGCCTGGACATGCAGCTGGCTGAGCTGGTGCAAACCCAGGAATTACATGAGCTCACCTTGTTCTGGAGAAAACAGCAAAAAGATGCCCAAACCCATCCTTCCAACTTGTGATTCTGCCCATCAGGGGAATTACCCCAGGCCTAGCAGACTCATTGCACGATCTTTGGAGGGGAGGACAAGGGATTGGTGTTGGACAACTGGAGGATGGGGTTAGAGCTGTGATTCCTCCTCAGAAGGAGGTTGGCAGCACCAAAGCTCAGCAGGATCAGATTCTTTGTGGACAGAAATCCACGACCACTTTCCCTTCCTCCCCACAGCAGAATCCCTGCTTTCCCAGGAAGGCATCTGCACCCCCCAGAGAAAGCAGCAGGAACAGACGTGTCAGACCCTGTATCCCCATGGGCAATCTTTGTTCCCATCCCCTGCCCACAGCGTCAACGCTGAATTTGACAGTGGATTTTCTATTTTTGCAGCCCCTTCATCATCCTCGCGGCTCTGGGAGCACCAAGCGGTGCCGAGGCTGCAGATGGGCTCGGCAAAAAGCCTTTCTTGGCTGGAAACAGCCGGAGCTGGCTGTGGGAAGCTGGGACAGCACGGAGGGACAGTCTCCACCTTCCCTGCGAGCCCAGAAGCTGCCTCAGAGCTGCTGGCAGCGGTTCCGATGCCAGAGGAGCAGACGCGCCGCGCCGGCTGCTCCGGTTCTGGCAGCCTGGGGACAGGGCTGGTGTGACACAGCCCTGGGAATGGATCCGTGCCAGAGCAGGGAATGGCTGCACCCCACAGCTGAACCCTTCCACTGCTGCCTGATGGGCTGCTGAAACCCTGCGTCCCCACCCACCTCCTTATCCGTGGCTTTTGGGTGACACCCGGGGAAGGGTCAGCCGACTGTGCCCATTTGTCACCCTGTCACTCACAGCCACGGCACAGGTGTGACCCCAGAGCCCTCATCCACCCGCCCGTCCCGGGCCTGCTCAGTACCTCAGGAAGTCAGAGCTGACTCCATTCTCTTCCCTCTTCTTTCCCTGCCTCTTTGCCACAGCTATTGGGCTGCTTATCCCACCATGAAATTCTTGTTTGGTTTCTGGAGCAGCAGATCTTTCCTGCATGCCTGCAGGTGTGACCTGGGTGCTGCTGGCTGCCAAAGCACTTTCCAGGGCAGGGGGAAAACGAATCTGTCCTGAAACTCGGAGACCACTTCCTTCTTACCCAAAGCCAGAGCCCTGACAGCCTGGAATGGGCTGGTTGGGGTCCCTCCATCTCTTCCCAGTGGAAATATTTCTGCTTCTCCTGCTCAGGCCCTTGAGGCTGGAAGGAATTTACTCCCAAAAGTGGAAGGTGTATTTTGGTGCCTGTTTGAACACCACAGCTGGTGCTGCAGGACAGGACAGGGGTTCCTGTGGTCTCTGTCACAACCAGACATTATATCCCAAGCTCATTTATAACTGGGACAACTGGGAAGAGCCACTGGCAGAATCCATGGCTGTGGTCAAAGCTGGCCCTTGCTGATGCAGCTTGTCAGGGTCCAAGGGTAAGAGCAGAGTCTGGTGGATCTCCCTCTGGAATTTTCCACAGCGTCAGCCCCACCATCACCCCAGTGGGAAATGGTCCAGGAAGCAAAGCCAAGAGGCTCATGTTCACTTTCTTTCTTTCCATCACTGGAAAACTTCCCTTCCTGGATGGCACAGGGGAGGTGTTAGCCTGGAAAACCATGGGAGTGAAGGAGCTGGGGAAAGGGAACCCTGGAGGGACAGCTCTGAACCACACAGTGGAGCTTATGGAAGGGTTTGGGAGCAGTTTGCCCCTCGAGGGGGAATTCTCCTTTGTTTTCATGTGGCAAAATCAAACCCAGAGCAAAGGTTTGTGTGTCTCTGAAGTAACAAGGCAAGAGGTGCCCTCTGAAGCGACCAAGACTGACCTTGCTGCACACTGGTGTAAATGTGGCACAGCTCCTCCTGTGATTCCCATGCCAGCTCTTCCATGGATATCATCCCTCTGCAGATGGAGCTCCTGCAGCCCAGACTGCTCTCACTCCCAGCCTAATGGAATGTGTTATTTCCCATCTCCCTCCCACTCAGAGTCATTACAGAGCTTCCACAGCTCACACTGCCTCAGCAATACCGGGAGCTTCCTGGAGCTGATCAGTCCCTGGACAAGGAGTATGCCTTTGGATCAAACATTAGAGCTGTAATCCACTGCACGCTGCCTGTTCCATTATCCATTGGGAGCTTTCTCCTCTCCTGAGGGCTGCTTACGGCAGAGTGCTCCGAGGGGTGTTGTTCCAGCACAAACAGAGCTCTTGGAATGAGCTCAGTGAGAACAGAACTCCTGTTAGGTTGGGAGGATAAAATTGGATTGGAATTGGATATATTCACGTAGATACCATTGATCTCATCCATCCGTACTTTACATATGTTGGATTTCCTGCTGCCAGCAGAGAGGAGTAGCTCTCAGATAAGCCAAAGGTATGGAAATGGAGAGCGGGATGTTCTAGTGGAATTAGGATTTCACCTTGGGGTGTGTTTGAGAGGCAGGAGAAAGGGCAGAGTGCTGTTCCCTCACACTGTGCCTGGCACAGCTGTTCCTCACCGTGCTGGTGGATTTATAGCACCAGGCTGATGGCGGGGGTTTGGGCACAGGGAGGATGAGCCCATCAGGGCTCCTGTGTTCTCCAGCAGTGTGGGAATGTGCCAGAGCACCCTCCTGGAGCAGGGAACTGGGTTAGGGACCCCCAGGTCCCCCCCTTGTGTCACCAGTTCAGTCAGGAGATCTGGTCAAGGTTTGCCTTGGTTTCCCTCATTGTCGAAAGGGATGGCTAAGACTGAATTCTCCTTAAAGATTGACTCCTCAGGCTTTGACACACACTTTCACAGAATCCCTGAGATTGGAAAACCCCTTTGGGATCATCAAACCCCACCTTGTCCCCAGCCCAGGACACTGAGTGCCACATCCAGGTCTTCCTTGGACACCTCCAGGGATGGGCACTCCAAACTTCCCTGGCCAGCCCCTACCAAGGCCTGAGCACCCTTTCCATGAGGAAATTCCTGCTTCTGTCCACCCTGAGCCTCCCCTGGCCCAGCCTGAGGACATTCCCTCTCCTCCTGTTCCTTGGGAGCAGAGCCCTGGCTGCGCCCTCCTCTCAGGGAGTTGTGCAGAGCCAGAAATTCCCCCTGATCCCCCTTTTCTCCAGCTTGAGCCCCTTCCCAGCTCCCTCAGCTCCTCACAGAACTCTCCAGAGCAGTGCTCAGGAAGGCAGGGATGTTCTCCAGAACCTGGAGCCTTCCCTCTCTCTTCTTCACTCGCCATCTGTTTGAGAGGCTCGCAGGACAGAAGACACAAATCCTCCTTTTAATTATGCTGCACATTTATTATCTCACCTCAGATTTTGTTAATCTCTCTCACAGATTTCGTTTACATAAGTGGAGTCTTTCAGCTTGAGCAGCTCCAGCGCTTTCTCTTCTGATCCTGCAGATATCAGTCAGCTAAATAGAAAAGAGAGAAAAGCACAAGTGTCCTTAAATCTGGCATTCAGTCTTTCCAGAGCTTTATGTGTTGTTTCCTCCTCCTCAGCTCCCCAACTGAAAGCTCGGAGGCAAACTGGGATCAGCACAGGCAGAGCAGAGCAATCCCACAGGGAGAGTTTAAGCATCCCAGGAAAAGCAAAGGTGCAGGGACAGCCCCATCCCATCCCATCCCATCCCATCCCATCCCATCCCATCCCATCCCATCCCATCCCATCCCATCCCATCCCATCCCATCCCATCCCATCCCATCCCATCCC
>JAGMWU010000028.1:3671112-3701605 GCA_018697195.1 Certhia americana
GATTTCCCAGAGGAAAAGGAGGATTTGCAGCAAATTGGAGTGTAATTAAGTGTCAGTGTTAAGCCCCCGTGCAGGCAGCGAGGTTTTTCCAAGCTGGCTGCACGTGCTGAGCTGCCTCGCAGGTACAGCTGCTGTTATAAGCTCTGCTGGAAATTGTTCCCTGGAGACTGAGGACTTTTTGGGAGGAGGAGGAGGAGGAGGAGCAGGGAAGTGGCAAACAGAGCTGCTGGGAAGGGTTGTGCTGCTGCTGCCAGTCAGTGTCAGCTCTGGGACACAGGCAGCACCTTACAGGGGAATAACCTTCCCAGAAGGGTGCACATGGGAGCGGTTGGGATCTGAGGGCTCCACAAAGTGAGCAAACATGACACAAAAACCCTTCTGGGGAATATAAATGTCTCCGTGCTGATGAGCTAGTGAGAAGAAGGAAAGGCAGAATTCCCAAGGCAGAACTCAACCCTCTGACAGTACCATCTGGGGTGTCCTGTAACAGCTCTGCCAGCAGTTTCTCCAGGACATCTTGGTATTTTTCCAGCTGCCTTGGGGTGAGCCAAGCTCTGACAGGAAGGGCCTGCTGTGAAGGAAGGCAGAGAAATCAGAGCAAAAAGCTGAGGGGAGCAGAGGGAGGGAGGTTGGTGTGCTTTGACCCCACTTGGATCGAATTGGTGGAGGGTTTAGGGCGGATTTGGAGGGAAGAGGATGATCCTCATATAGGGAAAAGCAACATTTTGAAGGCAACACACTTGAGTTGTTCAGAGTGCTGTTGCATAACCCGTGGGCAGGCTCAGAAATCCAGAAAAAGGCACCTCCTGGCAGCAGGAACTGCAAAGAAAATAATTTCTGAACCTTCTAATCCTCCACTGTGTGGCACATCGACCCTTCCAGCCTGAGCCTGCAGAGCTCCTGCCCCAGCTATAGCTGAGGATGAGCTGTGGATCTGCTGGATCTGGAGCCAGCTGTGGCTGAAGCAAAGAGCTTTGTTCTGGTGCTGGTCAGCTGGGGGGTTGTGCTGGGTGTTCCACACTTTGAACTGGGCCTTTTTGCTGTTTAAATCCTGTTACTGACTGTTGGTGCATCACGATTGTGGGAGGAGTTGCACATTAAGCCGTGCCTTGGCCAAAGGCACACAAGCTGTGCCAGGACCTTTCTGGTCCTGCTGCCTGTGCCACGGGATCTGTCCCTTTTTGGGGAGACCTGCACCCTCCTTTTGCTGCCAGAGAATTGCTGAGCTCCCTGCAGGAGTGGCTGCCCACGCAGGGAGAAAGTTCCTTGTACTCAAGTGGAAAAGCACAATTTTCAGACTTGGCTCGCCAGGTAAGTCTGCCTTTGAGGGCTTAGCTTGGCACTTCAATCCCTAAAATTGCCCATTTTCTGCTCTGCATACAGACTTTGGGACCAAGTTTTTAAAGAAGTGCAGAGAACTGTGGGGTCAGAGGTGACACTGAGCAGGAGCTGAAGCAGAACTGAGAGTTCCTGCCCTGCACCTGCCTGGCAAAGAGACCTCGAGCTGTTCCCATCTTCCTCAGAGAGAAGCAGTTGGGTCTCAGGGGTGACCTGGCTGCTGAAGGACCAAGATAATGTGTGAGGTGGAGCTAAAATCCTCTCTGATGTAAACAGGCAGGCTGGCAGAGGACATGTCTTGGACTCCTTGTCCCCTGCATGTCCTCGTGGGCTTCTCAGAGTCAAATGGCTCCACATACCTGGAGGGTCTTGGCTGTGTTGACATCCACACCAGATTGCTCAGAGAAACCTTCCTCCTCCAGCTGCTGCAGCGAGCTCAGGGATTTCTTCTGCCCTGCCTTGTTCCTCTCCTTTTCCTGCAGCTTCGGGGCAGAGAGCAGAGGGGGCAGTTGGGGATGCTGGGATCAACAGCAAAGCCACTCTGCACTATCCCAACAGCCAGGAATCCACGGTGGTGGGCACAGAACTAGCAGGATGGTGGAATCCTCCTGGGAAGGGGCCATCAGCTCTGACCTGAGTGGCCTTTGGGGACTGAAACTCAGCAGTGCTGGGGAAAAGGTCAGGTTACGGGGTAGGGTGTGAAGGTCTGCAGTAAACAAGCCCCACGTGTGGTGGGGGAACCCTGTCAGCAGGACATGGGAGCTGACAGCACTGGGACCTTCCCCAGCTGTCCCACAGAACTTGGCCTGGGTCTGTTCTGGGGCACTGCAGGGAAATAGGACCAAGCCCTGCACATGCAGAGCCCTGCACGTGCAGAGCCCTGTGCAGAGATCACGTTTTCCCAGACCTTTCTGCAGGTCTGTAATGTCAGCCCGTTCCCATTTATGGGGCTGAAGTTACCTTCAGGACCCTCTGGAAAAAGCCAGAGGTGCTTTGGAGTATGACAGACAGCAGGACACATCAAACGTGGCACAGGCCATGCTCAGTGTGCGGTGTGTGAGCACAGGAGGAGCAAGGACAGCTTTTGGGGGACAGATCTCCCCTTTTTTCATCCAGAAAACCCCCAATCCCTGGCAGAGCTACAAGGGCTGTGGGGTACAAACCCGTGTGGGTCCCCATCCTCTCAAGGGCATTGCAGGATGCCTGTGCCCCCCACAAAAAGCAATTGTTATCCAGGGATGGGTGTTGGCAGCCGGATTTCTGCCGGTAGCCAGGGGCTCGGCAGTGCGGGGGAAGCTCACTGGGGCTGTGTTTCAGAAGCTGCCGGCTCTGAGCCTGCCTGACACCTTTCAACGGTATTTGTTTCACTTCAAAAGGAAAAACGTTCTCTCAGCACGTCCCAGAGGTGACAACCAGCCGGGGGATGGTTAATTATTTGTTACAACAAAAGAGCCATCACTGAGCTGATGGGAGGCTGCAGCTGCTCTGGAAACATTCCAGCACCGAGGAAAGGGAAAGGACCCGCAGTGACTGCCGTGACACCCCCACAGGTGTGGCAGACCTTTGGTAGAGGGGTGCAGGCTCTTCCTTTCTACCTCACACCTTAAAAATTCCCTGCTTCCCCCCAAAGCCGAGGATTTGGGGATAAGGATATGGCAGTGTCTCCTGTTGGTGGTGTGTGCTGGCGGTTTGGGGGATGAGGGTGGGAGAAACCTTCCCTGGTTTATTCATTCCAGAGGGGTTACCTGCATTTTCTGGAAGTCGCTCTGGGTGAAGAAGGGCATGAAACCTTGGGTGTGCTCAGCCAGCACGGACAGCAGGGACACCAGCAGCAAACTGGCCACCACCTTCCTCGAAACCATCCTGAGAGCCTGGACAACACGGGAAAGGGGACACCAGGGCATGAGTGGAGAGGGAGGTTCAACAAGAAACGCCTTTGGCTCTGCACCAGCTGCAATCCAGCTCAGCCCCAGCCCACCAGAGGGATATTTACTCTTCCAGTTGCTCCTGAGCTGAGAATAGAAGTGCCTTGACTGACAATTCTCTTCTCAAAGCTGTTTGTGTAAACAGATTCGTTCTTGAGCAACATCTCCAGAGATTTGAAGCCCAGCCCTTCAGGATTGCTCAGGCTTCCCTGAGCTCAGGAGCCTCAGCCCTGCAGCTCTGTTGGTTTAAGACCTGCACACATCCAGAGCAAACCCATCAATCCCAGTGCCAGCACGGGAGACAGAGATGCTGCAAAGAGAAAAACCTTCACACAGCGGTTTTTTTAACTTTTGGTTTGATTTTCCTCACCACTGGAAACCTTCCTGGGTGGACTGGATCTTTTAAGAAGCCTCGTTGAGTTCAAGGGAGATGGGAAAGGCATTTTCCAGCCTGGCTCTGTCTGAGCCTGGAATAAAGGGCTTTAAAAACCACCTCTGAAGTGATCTAACTGTGACTTCTCGTCAGGAAAGGACTTATGTAAACATTGAATGCTCTCTTTAAATATTAAAATATTCTCTCTGGACAGACTTAATGAAGTCTGGTCCTACAGCTTAACTTCTCCACCTGATTGGAGCCTGATCCTTAATTAGTTTCAGCAACCTCTTGGTTTGGACATTATTGAGAAGACATTGTTAGGTCAGATTTGACTCCTGAATTAGATTTCCCATGAATATCAGCTGGTATTGAATTGAGGGCCAGTGAAAGTTAATAAATATTCCCTTTTTATAGCACCTGTCAGTCACATCCTCTCCTCTCCCTTCCCTGAGCACTGCACTGGTGCCATCTCCCCCTGCCCACACAGACAGGGCCACCAGAGCCACCTCCTGCCCTGGGACATCCCAGGGTGTCCCAGCCCTCTTTCCTGCAAGGATCCAGGCAGGAATTCTCAGGCTCTGCCCTTGCAATGCAACCTCAGCAACATCAATCTTTGGTGCTTTTTCATTTGTTCTATCACTGCAGTAAATATATAAATAAATAAAATACTGCTGAATACAAAGAAAATAAACCCAGTCACCTCCTTCATCTCTTCTTGGCTAATTCCTTTGGGAATTGATTCTCTCCCTCATCTCCTGGAAAAACACCCACACAGGCTTCTCCACTCAGAAATATCCCTGTGGAATGGCCCTCCCCTGTTTGGCAGGCAGGACCTGTATTCCAGCCCTGAGCTCTCCAGCTCAGCACCTCTCCAGGCAGAGAGCACTTGGGGGATTTGCTTCCCAGCTCTGAAGGGAAAGGAAAATAGCAGGATGATCCTGAGTTCAGCATCAGCGCTGTGCCCTGTGGGGCTGGGACAGCTCTGCTCACCCCCAAAACCCCATCAAGTGCCAGTGTGGGGCAGGAGGGGTGGGCAGCTGGCACAGTGACAGGACAGGACAGTCACCTACCGAGCTGTTCCCCAACAAATCCAACAATTCCTGGCACTAGGACCTGTCTGAGGGTTGTTTTCTGCCTGCTCAGAGCAGCTCCCCGAGCACAGAGGGCACCAGAGCTCCCCACAGCCCTGCAGCAGTGCCCGGGGTCTGCCGGGTGCCCACAGGAACCAGGAGCTGCTGGAATCGGTGCTCCCGAGATGGAGCTGAGGGAAAAGCACCTTCCCCCTTGTTTCAGCATCCATTTTGTTCCCTCCTTCTCCTCTGAGCTGGCTCTGCTGTGGCCAAGGGGGAGCCAAGACCTACCTGGGAGTGCAGCCACAGGACAATGAAGGTCGGAGCTCTTCTCCCTCCTGTCAAACCTGGATGCTCCTGCTGCTTCCCCTCCCTTTATAAACCCATCCAGGCACTGCAGTCACTCACCTGTGACCCTGGGCAGCTGCCTGGCCTGCATGGAAACGGCTTTTCCCAGAATGTCGTTATCTGCGCTGGAGTTTTCCGAGTTTCTCGTTTCCAGGCAGATCCCTCTGCTCCCTCCCCAGCTTCTTCAGCTGTTCCCGGTGGTCCCACAGCTGAGGCAGATCTGCTTGCTGCCTCAGTTTCCTCTAAGATAGAGAAATTCCTCTCTCCTGGCTTGTGTTTTTACATCCTGAGCTGCAGGACAAGGTTTTTAGGATGTGAATGTCCCAGTATGAATGACACCCATGTCAATTATATTTTTGCTGTAATTGCAAATCATGGGAATATCAAAGTTGCTACTTTGAATCTTCAAGTGGCCCTTTCTCCCATCCTCACTGAGCCTGGCACACTGATCCCCTCGGGAACACAAACCCTGCTCTGTCATCCCTCTCCAGACAAACGAGGTGCTGAGAGAGGGAGGGAATTCTGTGAGAACTCATCCGTGCTCTGCTGGGACCATCAGCCCAGAGCTGCTGCCAGAGGGTTTGGGATCAGGCCAGGCACATCCTGGTGCTGCTCCTGAGGGAGTCTGGGAGCAGCCAGGCGAGGGGCAGGAGGGAAAAAAAGAGTTGGGAAGCCATGAAATCCTCCTGCTGCATCCAACGGGATCTCTGGGCTGGGAGAGCAGGGAGCAGCAGCATTCCTGCTTGGCTGGGGAGGGAGATGGGGAGCAGCGATTGCCCAGCCCGGGAATGCCATTTGCCACCTGGGAATGCCATTTGCCACCTGGGAATGCCATTTGTCACCTGGCCCCATCGCAGCCAGTCAATAGGACGCGGGCACACCAGGTGTCACCAGGGAGCTGCTGCTGTCACAGCCGTCAATAACGCTCGATCTGGGACAGAGCCCTCCTGAAAAACCTCCTGTCCAGCACTCAGGTGCTTCCCGGATCCCTGGGCATCCTCCCCAGCTTATCACCCCGTGGGCAGTGGAAAGCTCCCGGAGACTCCAGCCCAGTTTTGCTCCCTGGAAACCTCCCCGGGAATGTGGTGATGGTGATGGAAAGGATGTCACCCACACAGTGTGGGGTTTTCCCCTCCCTTCCCTAAACAATTTGCATAAACCCCATCCGATTTCCACTTTAATTGACTTTTCCAGTCCTTTTCTTCACTTGGTTATGATGGATGCAGCTGACGAGTCAGCAGATGGTGCTGGGAAGTGACAAATTAGTTACCAAGAAAGGTCACTTTTCCAAAGCACTAAACTTTCCCGTGTCTTGTCCCACTGTCCCTCCAAGACACGTCCGGCTGGCAGCTTTCCATCCATCTGGGATGGAGCCTTCTGCCTCGGGAAGGACAACCTTCCAAATCAAACAGAGGGATGAAAATTAATCATATCTGTATTAGCTGCATGCAGCCTGCCAGCTTCACCTCTTAATTATGCAAGAGTGCTCCGAAAGGAAGGAGTCGTGGAGCTGAAAATAAAGGATCTGACTCCAGGTCTGGAAGCACCAGGGCGGGTGGGAGCAACAGGCACCTCCTGGCTCTGGCTCAGCCCAGTCCATAAACTCAGCTTTTGGCACATCCTGCCTGCAAAACAAGGATAAATGAAACAAAAAAAATCCCAGCTGGAGGTCTCCCTGCCAGCACTGTAATTCCAAAATTCCATCCTGCTGCATCCCTGGCACAGTTTGCAACTTGCAGCCCCCGAAACTCCCCATTGGGCTCTGGTGCCAAATGGCAGCAGAGGTTAGAGGCTCAACAAAAACACGCTGTGCACGATGGGTTTGGGTGCAGTTCTGCTTGTTCCAAAAGTTAAACGTTTGGCATAACCAGGAGTGGTTTACCCAGGGAACTGTCATGCAGGGGCCAGCGCATGTCCCTGGTAGCAGCTGCAGTGTCAAGGACGCAGGGGCAAGTGCTCCCATTGCCAGCCACAGACTTTCCCTCCATGTCTGTGCTCCTCTCTCCATGTCTGGTTCCCTTTCCATATGTGTTTCCTCCTCTCCAGATCTTGTGCTCCTTCTCCACAGTCTGTACTCCTTCTCCTGTCTGTGGCCTCCCCTCTCCATGTATGGTGCTCCCTCTCCATTCGTGCTCCCTTCGCCAACGCTGTGCTCCCTTCCCCCGTCTGTGCTCCCTCTCCCTCTCCATATCTGTGCTCCCCTCTCCATGTCTGTGCTCCCTCTCCATGTCTGTGCTCCCCTCTCCATGTCAGTACTCCCCTCTCCATGTCTGTGCTCCCCTCTCCATGTCAGTACTCCCCTCTCCATGTCTGTGCTCCTCTCTCCATGTCTGTGCTCCTCTCTCCATGTCTGTGCTCCCCTCTCCATGTCTGTGCTCCCCCCTCCAAGCTGCTCCAGGCTCAGGGTGTTTGGCAAACTCATGCAGGAGGGCAGGAGATCAGAGCCTGATGTGGAATTTGAGCCTGGGAAAAGCACATGGGGCAGTGGGGAGGACTAAAATCTCACCCAAGCAAGCATTGGGGGTTCCCAGCAAAGCTTCCAGTTCGGGGCTGGGCTCCAAGAGCCACCAAGGGCCACATCCCCTTTCCCCCATATCCAACAACTGCTTGGATGGAGCTGGGAATGGGGAACAGGACTTTATGTAGTTGCTCCCACAACCCTGCCAGACCCACCAGTAGGTTTGGAAAAACCCCATCCCCTACCCCCCAGTTCCCTTCCTGGAGTCCACAGGAATCCGTTCTCACCCCACTCCCACAGAATTATTTTTGCTTGGGGTCAGCTGGGTCCAAAACCCAGCGCGGGATTGAAGGGCTGCAGTCACACAGCGAGGTCAGCGTGGGAAGGAACTCGTTTTGGGCTCCCTGCTCAGGAAGCAGGAGCTGAAATCTCCTTCTCCCAGCCCAGGCAGATCCTCCAGCTGCTGCTCCTGCGGGATAAAGCAGATGGATTTCACGGGCTCCTGAGGAATAAAGCACCAGTGGCAGATTTTAATGCAGTTTTCCAGATATTAATGCCAGATACACATTTGTAGGATCCCAGGCTTAAAGCAGGTGTTCATTTGCAGCGTGAATATTTTTGGGGTTCAGATTTCCCCCTTCCTGTTCCCATCCCTCTCAGATCCCTCCCAGTGTAATTCCAGATAATTCCTGGCAATTCCTGGCTGGGTAAGGGTCAATAGGAAGGATTCACCTCCTGCTGACTCCCCAGCCCAGCCCAGCTCCTGGTTCTGACAGCAAAGGGTGCTCTCAGATTAACAGGGAATTTGTCTCATGGAGTTTCTCCCTCTCCCTCTCTGGAGGCTCCAGGAGCTCCAGGTGTGGGGAAGGAGGGGAAGGTTTGGGGGAGCAGCAGAGGCTCAGGAACCTGACGGGACAATGTCAGGGATAATGATCTCACTTTTAGCTCCTCTTGGGGCCCCTCTGCACCTGCAGCTCCCCAAGCTCCCTGAGGAGCAGCTCCATTGCAGCAGCTCTAGGATTGGGATTTACAGCCCAAAATTCACACCAAAGCTTTTCTGGAAACCAGCCTGAGGTGACTTGGGCACCCCAAAACTGGGAAAATTCTGTCTGTTGCCTCAGTTTCTCCATGAAGGAATAAAAGAGAGGGGAAGAGGTTTTCTGGGCACAGCCTGGGTGCATTTGGCTTCTCTACAAGGGCTGGAAGGGACAGGCTCTGACCAAGATATCCTACCCCATAACAATCCTCTTTCACTGAGATTAAAAAAAAAATAAAATTAAAAATCCCTTTTTCTAATAAAATAAATGTCTGTGCTTATACAAACTTTCTCTTCTCTCAAATAAGAAAAGAAGTAAACAGGAGAAAAATGTTTCCTTGCCTCATTTCTCTACATTTTTGGTCACTCCTTTGCCACCCTCTCCCCGATCTGGAAGAAGTGAAAAGAGAAAGGAGAGGAGGTGAGAAAACACGATGGGATGCAGCTCAGCTGTTCCCATTTTGGTTTTCAAATCTGAGCCACCCGGTTTTCACTTGAGGGATCAGGAATATTTTTAGGAATGGTACAAAATGCAGCCTTACACCCAGGGAGGAGCTGTGGCTCCTTTGTCCCATGGGGCTGGGTGATGTCCCTGGGCACCCCACTGTCCTTTTGGGGTGCTGTGACCCCAGCCAGGTGATGGGAGAGCCCAGCCAAGCCCTGGGCTGAGCTCAGAGGCAGGGAAATCACTCAGATTTCAGCCAAAGAGATCCCTGCTCTGCTCGCAGGGGATATTTATTCACTTTGATGAGGAGGAATTCAGCTTTTCTACACTCCAGGCACCCTCTGACCTTTCATAGCCTCATTTCCCTCTAACCCCCGGGATCTGCTGGTGCTCACCATGGACAGCAGCAACTCCTGAGCCCATCGAGGGGGAAAGAGGGGCAGGGAAAACAATAGGGGAGGGAAAAAAAGGAGGGAAAGGAAGAAGAGAGGGGAAAGAAGAGCAGGGAGAACAAGTGGGGGGGAAGGAGAAAAAGAAAAAAGAGGGAGAGAAGGGCAGGGAAAATGAGAAAGGAAAATAAAAGGAGGGAAAGAAAGAAGAGGGGGTAAAGAAGAGCAGGGAAAACAACTGGGGGAAGAAAAGGAGGGAAAGAAAGAAGAGGGGAGAGAAAGAAGAGGAGGGGAAAAAAGAGGCAAAGAAGGGCAGGGAAAACAAGCAGGGGGAGAATAAAAGAAGGGAAAGAAACAAAGAGTGAGGAAAGAAGAGCAGGGAAAATATGCAGAAGGAAGAAGAGGGGGAAAAGAAAGAGATGAGGAAGGAAAGAAGGGCAGGGGAAATAATTGGGAGGAAGGAGAGGAGGGAAAAAAGGAGAGAAGGAAAGAAGAGCAGGGAAAACAAGCAGAGGGAGAATATAAGGAGGGAGAGAAAGAAGAGTGGGGGCAAAAGAGGTCCAGCCATCGCTGTGCTCAGCAGTGCCAGCTGCCAGCAGATTTCCCAAGACTGGATGATGGCAGATTCCCAGAATTTATTGGTGCTCTCATTGGAGTCTCAGTGTTCATCCCAGCACCCCTCAGCAATCAGTGGCCATTTATCTGCCACAGAGGAGAGGAGTTCAGGCTCTCAAGGCACCAATTCATCCTGGGAGGAACAAGGAGGCAGAGCAGGATGGCTTCGGGGTGAAAAAGGGACTCACATGTGGCAGGTCAATGAACTTCCAGGTGAGGGATCCCAGGAGAGACTGGGGAGAAGAAACAGCAGCACATCCATCCCAGCTAGGATATGGGAAAAACAGAATGGAAAATTGTGACAGCAGCAGAAAGATCTGCAGAGCCTTGGGGCCCGTGCAGCCTGATCCCAGCACAGGGCTCACTTTTGATAAAATGCCCGTTTAATCCGTGGATATTTTTCCTAGGCGCGGAATAGCAACCTCAGCGAAAGCCTCTCAACCACAAAGGCTTTAGAGGGCTAAACAGTAAAGATTGGGAATTAAGGAGAATAAATATTAATGAAAGGGGTGGGAAAATCCATCATTTCTGCAGACATTCCTGCCCGTGCTCCTCTGCACGGGGCTGTGGCGTTCACGGCTCTCTGGAGCAGCAGCTCCATGTGCTCAGAGGGATCGTGCTGGGATGGAACTGCACACAAAGCCTGGAGAGAGCCCATATCCCACGAGAGAGGGAAAAGGGAGCAGGGACTGCCCCCCAAAAAAGGGCAAATATTGGATTCAATGTGCAGCAAACCCTGCGCTGGTGTCAGTGGCTGCGGGTCAAGCCCAGAGTGGCGCAGTCGGAGCCAGCGCTGTTACATAAAGGGATGGGGAGCAGCCCGGCCTGGGCTGGATGGAGGAAATGAATCCAATTACAGGATGAAGGGCACAGGGAGAGGATGGACATTTGGTCTGGAGCAAATCCCTAAAAGGCTTTAAAGCAGGGATGGCAAGAAGAGGACGCAAATGAATCGCGGTGCAGGACACGCGGCCACCACTGAGAGGAGTTGGGGCCTTGGAATTGGGCAGGAGGCAGGAATGGGGCTCTGCACCTGGATGTAGGGGGAAACACTGCCAGGATGTGGCTCTTCTGGGAGCTGGGACACCAGTGGGGCTGTTCCTGTTGGAGCGGGGAGCCAGCCCAGCCAGGGAGCAGGGAACAGCCCTGCTGGAAAGAGGAAATAAACAGGCAACCCCCAAATTTCCTCGGCGCTGATTCCCCTAAGATTACAACCCAGCTGCCCGTGTCACAGCAGGCTCCAGACTTCCACTGAGAAAACTAAAGGCTTGTATTAGAAAGAGAAAAAAAACCCAAATTGACCCAGTTATGACAAAACGAAGCAGCACATTCACAGCGTCGCTGGGGAAGCCCATGAGCAGCCACAACAAGGCCCTCGGGAGTAACAGCATTCCACTTCAAATGAGATTTACAAATTAAAATAAAAGAGCTGGATTATTTCTGTGTGCCTGAACCCCCTTTCCTGGCTGCTCAGGCGGGCTCAAGTGGACACTGCAGGTTGAAGGGGGGAGCGGGTACCATGCACGTGCATCCCTCAGGAATTCGGGAAAAGCCTTTCCTTTGCAATTCTGACTTTGCAATCAAACACCCACCCCTGGCCAGGCAAAGGAGAGCTGCACACAGATCCCTGACCCCCATCTCCACCTCGTAACTCCTACCCAACACCTCAGAGAGCCCAGAACCCAGACCAAAATCCAGACTGGTTCCAGTTTGCGAGGCAGGAAGGTCAAAGAGGCATTTTTTCCATCACCCCTGGCAGAACACGACTCGCTGCAGGCACAGCCACCCGAGCAGTGCCGGAACTGCCGGGATTTGCCGGCTGCTCCTCGCTGCAGGGCAGGGGAGACTGTCTTGCACACCTGCCCACTCTGCCACAGCCCCGGCTTGTCACTGAGGGAGAAGTGTTGACAGCACCACACGGAGCGGAGCAGGTTCGCAGCTGAGCCGGGATTGCTCAGCTCCTTGGCAGGGAAATGACAGGGCCCAAAGAGTGCCCGTCTCTCCAAGGAAATCCTACAGCGCTTGGAGAGACATTAGCTGGATCAGCAGAGGGAGAAAAAGGCTGGGAGCTGACAGAGAGTGCAAATACCAGGAGAAGAGGTTGGCATGGGGGAGCTCTCTTCACATCCCAGCTGCTTTATGGCTTCGGGGGAGAGCCCGGAGCAGGATGGAGATGAAGAACCTGCATGGAAAATGGGATCTGGGGTCCCTCCTGCTCGAATTTTGTGCATGAAAGACAGAAGACAGCCTGCTGTGCACTCTTAGTTTGTGGAGCAAGAGCACCTCCCCATGCACCCCTGCTCTGGGTGGGTGCCCACAGAGCCCCCAGCCATGGCCAGGTAATCCCTGCTGGGGGAGGGCCGGCCCAGCCAACCCAATTGTAAATACATCAGTGTCCTCCTTCTGCCTGCCACACGTTTAAATCTATTTGATCCACTCTAATGGATTGATCTACAAGTTTGTGCACACACATCCTGCTTTGGACGGGCGGCTGGCAGCGCCTCGCCCATCACGGCCTGTCAGCTCCACTCAGCCTCACCTCCAGCGCAGAGCGAATCCAATTACAGGATAAAGGGTTTTCTTCCCCTCCATATGGTCTCTATAACGCTCTGGCTTTATCTTGCCTTAACCCCTTTCCTGGTGAGGGAGCTCACAAGCCCGGCCTAAGCGGCTCAGCGCCACGGCCATGGGTGGCTGCTATGTGATACGGGAAACGGGGTCTTCCCAGGGCACCCAGAGACACATTCCTCCCTCTTTTCCTGCCCTCTGGGGAGGAATGAGCCCCCACGGGAGGGAGATTCAGGGCAGCACTGGTTACAAAACCAGCCAGAAGCACAGGAGTGAGCTCAGCATCGTGCTCACGGCCGGGGTTCACGGGGCTGTGCATCAGCCCAGCACCAGGAGCTCAGCACAGATGTTCCCTTCATGACTGATTTGTTGTGCTTCTGCATTTTCCCTCCACCTTGCTCTGCCAGGTGTTCCCTGGGTGCCCCCAGCAGGGCTGGGGATGGGCACTGCACAGGGCTCCAGGAGCCCTCTTCCCCTGTGTGAGCTCTGCCTGTGGCTGATCCCTGTGAACCAGGCGTGTCTGCTCCGTGCAAGCCAGTTATTTGATTATAATTATCATCCCTTGCTTGACACAGGACATGAAAGCCCAGAGCAGCTCAGGGCCCCGTCACACTGCGTGCCAACAGACAACAAGCAAGAGACAATCCCAGCTCAAAGCACTCGGCAGAGCAGGAAAACCTACAAGGGGCAAGAAAAGCCCTTTTCTTGAGGACAAACACAGAGCAGCAAATCTCTCCCCCCGCATTAGGCAGGGCCTGGAATGTGCTGTTGTCGTAGAGTCAGCACGGAAAACAACTGGGAGCTCTCCAGCAGAGAGAGCAGCTCATAAACTTTCCCTGACAAGAGACACCAAATTAAAGCCATCTCTGTGACAGGGCTGCAGCAGGAGCCGAGGTTGCATTCAGGACACGTCCTGGAGGGACCAGCCACCCTCACGGGTGTCATTTCCCTGCTCTGGGTTTACTCGAGGCCTTGGCCATTGCTCCGGCTGTGCTGACCTGCCCTGGGCTCTAAATCCACCGATCTCGGGGCGGTGACCCAAGGGGACACGTCCCTGAGGACAGCTGGGAGGGGACAGCTCTCTTACAGAGAACAGGTGGCTTAGGCACACCTGCTCCACAGGCAGCTCCCAAAAATGGGGAAGAGCCTGGTCCAGGCCTTGTTGACAGTCAGTTGAAACCCTCTCAGACCAGTTGTCCCCTTAAAAGTGTCTGGGGACCACCCGTGAAGCCAAATCTCCTCCACACTCAGCTGCCAGGGGGAGTGGAAAGGATCTGCTGGGCCAGGAAATGTCCCTCTCCCAGAAATGTCCCTCTCCCTGAGTGTTCCCCCAGCACCCAGACTCGGTGTCCCTCTTCCCCCCTCAGCTTCCTTTTCACCACTTTAGGGAAGGGCAGGACACCCCAAAGGGTGCCAGCAAGGTATGGGAGGTGACAATTAACTTTCCCATGGGACACCCGTGCCCACATAGAAAACCTTGGAGAAGCACCAGAGCTTTGGGATGCTGTTGGTGCTGGCAGCAAGGCCCAAGTGTTTTTGAAGTGACATATTGGAGCTGAAAAGTTTCTTTCTCTTTTGAAGGTGGGCCACAGTGAAATTTTGGAGAGTCACTTTCTGCCATGGGAGTGGGGAGGTGCACACTGGGATCGAGATGGATGCACAGCTGGTTTTGTGAATTAGAATTTCTGAGATCTCCTTCGATATTCAACTCATTCTGCAATAATGTGCCCAATTTTTGTCCATCTGGAGTCTGACCAGAGCCAGGAGAGGCAGGAAATTCTTCCAGAAAAAGCTCTTTGAGAGGCAAGGCCATGAGACTCCACTCATCCCCTCAAGGAAGACCTGGAGCAGGGATTTGGTGCCTGGTGGTTTCAGGGTGTGGTGACTCCAAGAGGGACATCCACCCCATGGGGACCCCTCATCCCAGGGCACCTGAGGCTGGCCTGACCCACTTCCCTGCTCCACATCCCACTGGATCTGTGCAGATCAGGGATTAGGACACCATCCATCCCAACACCCCCTTAGCCTTCCGCTCCCGGCCTCCAGCTCAGAGACACTCCAGGCATGCAGCAGACCTCATTCATCCCACGGGACCACGGTGACTTTTTCCATGGGCTGTGCCTTGGGGAGGGCAGCGAGGAGGAGGAGGCCCAGCTTACCTCGTTATCCGATCAGCTCCCTTAACGCCCCACATCCCCAGGATTAATGGAAGAGCTGCCCTAAGGCGCCTTAGGCAGGTCCCCTGGAGAAGGAGCACCCATGACCCAGAAGGAGGAAATGGGGAAGAAGAACTTGGATGAGATGGAGCATTGGCACTGGCCCCGCTGGGAAGGGTTTCCCAGGCTCGTGTGTGCTGGGATGGGGATCCCATGATCCGTGCTGAGAGCCTGGGAAAAGCTCCCTTCCATCCCTCTGGCTCTCCCAGGCTGGGCTGGTCTCTCCACACTCTCTTCAGGGAGTTCAGGACATCTCTGCTGTCCTTTGGTGGCACAACCAGGGGTGTGGTCAGGGTCACACAACCAAGAGCCCTGCCCCAAAACGCTACATTTACCAAAAAATTACCAACTGCATTATCTTTGGGATGGGAAGTGGCTTCCCCTCCTACCTTTGCCC
Organism: Certhia americana; assembly: GCA_018697195.1. Taxonomy (NCBI): domain Eukaryota; kingdom Metazoa; phylum Chordata; class Aves; order Passeriformes; family Certhiidae; genus Certhia; species Certhia americana. The sequence goes on from JAGMWU010000028.1 coordinate 3,686,294, forward strand.
AGCTGCAGGCCCTTGGCTGTGTCAACAGCACCTGGATTTGCTCTGGGACGGGAGCTCCAGCAGCCCCTACACTGAACCAGACCCCCAAAACAGAGCCCAGCCAACAGCTCAGACCCACAAAGCTCGGTCCAGTCTTCCCCCAGTGACTTCCCCAAGGTCAGTGGGGCAAAGCTGGCCACTCCCCAGTCCCCAGGTGGTCTCACAGGGTCCTTCAACCACCCAGGCACACCCCAAACCTGTGACACACTGTGGACCCCAGCACAGCTCGCTTTCCACATCAGCCACTCCCAAACTGCTCTTCCCACCTTTGCCCCTCTTCCCAAGCATTCCCCACCCCATCCCTTCCTGCCCCCAACACCTTAAACAACATTAAACACTTAATGGCAATTAATACGCTTTAATGCAGGTTTTGGGGCCAACTGGCTGCTTAGAGGGTGCTTAAACCATCAGCCCCTCTCAATCCCGTTGCCCTTGTCATACAAAGTTAGCCGAGCCCCTCATCAGCCTCCCCCCTCCCTCGAGGAGGTCGGAGGGTATAAAACCACCCTGGGGCGCGGCACCGCCAGCCCCTGGCACGGCGCAGGGCAGGGCACCACCTCCATCCCCTCAACTTCTGCTGCTCCTTGTAATTCCCTCATTTTTTAGATTGGAGGGTTATCCTCCGTGTTGGGAGGGGGTGGGGGCTCCCCTTTTTTCAATAATCAGGGTCACAACGCAATTCGTTGCAGAAAACCCCTCCGGCAGAGCAGCTCCCACAGCGAGGGCAGCATGAACGGCACGGAGGGGATCAATTTTTACGTGCCTATGTCCAACAAGACAGGGGTGGTGCGGAGCCCCTTCGAATACCCGCAGTACTACCTGGCCGAGCCCTGGAAATACCGCCTCGTGTGCTGCTACATCTTCTTCCTCATCTCCACCGGCTTCCCCATCAACTTCCTCACCCTCCTGGTCACCTTCAAGCACAAGAAGCTCCGGCAGCCCCTCAACTACATCCTGGTCAACCTGGCTGTGGCTGACCTGTGCATGGCCTGCTTTGGCTTCACCGTCACCTTCTACACCGCCTGGAACGGCTACTTCGTGTTCGGCCCCATCGGCTGCGCCGTGGAGGGATTCTTCGCCACGCTGGGAGGTAAGGGCTGGGAAATGGGGGCTTGGGGCTTCCTTCTGCAGGGCGTTAGGAGCCTGGTTCCATCCCTTCGTGGCACTGTTGGCATGTGCAGCATCGTTCCCCCGCGTGTGGGGCTCGCCCGGTGCTTAAAACTGAGGAGGAAATGAGATTTCTGCGTGTTTGACCTCAGCAGCAGGGAGCCTCCGTGGCATCACGGCAGGGAAAGGAAGCCTGGGAAGGGATCCTGGTTTGTAGGATCCAGCCTAGGGTCACCCTGGCCTTGCTGGACACTGGGGGTGTCACGCCAGGGTGGTTACCAGAGACCTGCCAGGGGTGACCACAGCGTGTTCCTGAACCACCGCCAAGCTCCGACCGAGCACAGCTTGGGCTTGGTCACCTTAGAGGTCTTTTCTCAACCTTCACAATTCCATGATTATTCCTTTGCCCAAAGGCTTCCCTTTTTGGGGAAATGGAGTGTTTAGAAGGGGAAGAGAAATCCCTCAGGAAAGGAGACCACAGAAGAGCTACAGAAGTGGAGAGGTGAGAGGGCTCAGAGCTTCTCCAGGGGCAAAAGGAAGGGGAGGAAGGTCCAGGGTGGTTCTCAGGCTCTGCAGGGATGACTCAGCTCTGTCCCGGCTGCACCAGATTTGGGCGCCCTTGGGATTTTCCTTCAGGCATTTCTCAGGGACACAAGTGCTGCAAACACTTTGCCCTGAGGAAAAGCAGGGAGAATTCACTCAGCAGCCCGAGCCCACGCAGCCAGCCCTGCCCACGCCACAACTCATGATGGATCTGACAGCCAACAGTCCTTGCTGGAGAGACCCAGAGCCACCACAGGGGCTTTATTTTCCTTCCCCTGAACGGGGCCATATCCCACAATGATGCTGCTCTGAAAATACACATTTTTAAAACAGAGATATTCTGCCAACAGCACAGCTGAATGTCCTGATCCGAGCCAAGGCGCAAGGAAAGGCTTGGCTTTGGGGGTCAGAAGATCCCAAAGGCTGCCCCATCCCTGCTCAGTGAGCCTTGGGCAGCGTCATTTCGCCTTTCTGGTGTTTGTACCGCTCAGAGGAGGAGGCTCCTGTTCCCAGGGAAGGAAGTTGGCTGGGAAGCAGCGGCTGTGTGAGCAGCAGGTCCCCAGCGAATCCCAGCACAGGGTGTCGTTATCAGCAGCTTATCACAGCTGGGGGCATTAGCAGGCTTACAGCACCGACTAAATGCTCCCAAATCCCCTGAAGTTTAATTATCCCTCATAAATACATGTGCACGTTTGCCCACCCACACAGTCCTCCCTTCCCTGCACCTCCCCCGATCAGCGGAAGGCTCCTGAAATGCTCATTGAAAGGAATCAACAGGTTTGGAGGCATCTGGCAGCACTGCCGGGAATTGTGCTTCCCCACACCCAGGTGGGATTCACCCCCTCGATTCTTAAATTTATTAAAACCCCCACGGTGATTCCTCCTCCGCCCCCAGCATCCCCTCGGCTCCCAGAGCTTCTGCATCTTACGGGTGGAGAATTCCCAGTTTTTTTAGCAGGATGCTGCTTATCCCACGCTGATCGCCAGCTCCCTCTGCTCTCCTCTGGAAGCATCAGGGGAAGGTGGAGCCCAGAGGGGCTCTGACCACTCCGTGGGCTCTCCCTCTCTTCCCTGCAGGCCAGGTTGCCCTGTGGTCCCTGGTTGTCCTGGCCATCGAGCGCTACATCGTCATCTGCAAGCCCATGGGCAACTTCCGCTTCTCCGCCAGCCACGCCATGATGGGCATTGCTTTCACCTGGGTCATGGCCATTTCCTGCGCCGCCCCGCCGCTCTTCGGCTGGTCCAGGTGAGGGCAAGGATTCCCAGGAGCAGCTCTGGGATCCCTCCATCCGTGCAGGGAGAGCAGGTGGCTCCTGGCAGGGAGGTGCTCAGCCTTGGAGGAGGGGAATGAATGTCCCATCGCTGTGGGAGGGAGGGAGTGTCACAGCAAGCTGACACTGTGTGCTCCAGTGCACCCACACCATGTGTGCACCCCACACCCTGAGGGAATTCCGCCCTGTTGCCCCCAAGGAGGGTCCTGGAGGATATCCCGATCTTTCTCCCTTCCAGGTACATCCCGGAGGGGATGCAGTGCTCCTGCGGGCCCGACTACTACACCCACAACCCCGACTTCCACAACGAGTCCTACGTGCTCTACATGTTCGTCATCCACTTCATCATCCCCGTCGTCGTCATCTTCTTCTCCTACGGCCGCCTCGTTTGCAAAGTCCGGGAGGTAACGGCCGGCAGGGGCTGGTGGGGACACAGAGGGTGGCTCGGGCAGGACAGGGGACGTGGGGTGGGGGTGAAAAGCTGCCCCTCACCACCCTCTGTGTCCACAGGCAGCTGCCCAGCAGCAGGAATCTGCCACGACCCAGAAGGCAGAGAAGGAGGTGACGCGGATGGTGATCCTCATGGTGCTGGGATTCATGCTGGCCTGGACTCCCTACGCCGTGGTGGCGTTCTGGATCTTCACCAACAAGGGCGCCGACTTCACGGCCACGCTGATGGCAGTGCCTGCCTTCTTCTCCAAGAGCTCCTCCCTCTACAACCCCATCATCTACGTGCTCATGAACAAACAGGTGAGACGCCCCGGGGCTGGGCAGCTCCACGTTGCTCCTTCCCAGACGGGGTTGGATCTCAGTCCATCCAAGGACTCCTGGTCCTGTAGCATGTCCCTGCTGTCCCCCAGTGCCACCATTCTCATTTCTCTCCAGTTCCGTAACTGCATGATCACCACGATCTGCTGTGGCAAGAACCCCTTTGGGGATGAAGACACCTCCTCCACCGTATCCCAGAGCAAGACCGAGGTCTCCTCCGTCTCCTCCAGCCAAGTATCACCCGCATAGAGCATGGACAGTTTGCACTGGGGTGACCTGCCGAGCTCGGGGACCCAGACAGACGCCCCACAGCCACTCCCTCGTGCCCCGGCCCCCTCCCCTGCAGGAGAATTTAGCTGTGCCCATCCTGCCGTAGTGTCCCCTGCGCAGACCCCACCCCACACATCCATGGGGACCCACATGTGGCACTCTGAGCTCTGCCACACCGAGCCCAGGGAGCCCAGGGCCCTGCCCCAGCTCTGGGGAACTGTCCCTGCCTGTCCCCATTGTGTTCAAACAGCAGCAATCCGTGGAGACCCCAAACCTTTTCCTGCCTGAATCCTGCTCCCCACCAGCACCGCCCTTCCTTGGGCTCCAGGGAGTGTCTCAGGAGCATCCAGGCCTCATTTGCAAAAATCTGAATATCCTGGCAAAGCCCCAGGAGCAGGAGCCCGTGGCTGGGGTGGCCCCACCTGCCCCTCCCCAGGGCTCTCCAGAGCTGAGCTCCCCCCAGGATTCCCACCAGGAATCGATTCCCACAGTCTCTAGAAATCAATATAACAAACGGGGCCACGAGCGGGCTCCGCTTCCAGCCCGACTCCCTCTATCCCCAAGACAACACTGTAGATATATTTTTTTGTCTTGGATCCTGTAAATATTTGCTCACGTCCTTTGAAGTCTCTATCCCTCTCAGCCCTTTCTTTTCTTCTCCTCTTCCCGACTCCGAAGCAGAGAAATTCCCCTTCCACCTCTGCTCCGGCTGGACAGGCACAGCCAACCTTGGAGGGTGGGACCGGGACCCGAGCGCTTTCCTGTACATATTTTATAAATAAATAATCTCATGTCAGCACAAGGACGTCTGCAGTCAAGGAGTAGGGATTTAAAAAAATATGAAATAAACAGAAGCAGCACAGAGAAAAACACAGATGCTCAGTCCTTGTCCTTTCTCTTGGGCTGTGGGGATGAGATGCTGGTGGCCAGCTGGGGGAACACGATGCTGCTCTTGGAGACCCAAGGCAGCAGATGTCCCAAAATCCATGGGCAGGGGAAAATGTGGGTGACACCATCCCCACAAGGTGACAGCCCCATTAGCTGGGCACCAAAAGGTGTTTAGAGGAAAAAAGAGACAGACAGGGCCCAGCCCTCGCTGCCCAGACACTGGTTTTTAATATTTAAGATTGCCCCTTGTAGCCTTAAATAAAGCTTCAGCAGAGAGCTTCTCACAGAGTTCAAGTTCCCCTTCCTGCAGGGCCCTTCCAGGTGGCATCGTGACGGAATTGGCAGAGTCAGGGAAAAACTGTTCCCTGTGCCAGAGAATTCATTCTGGGGGGAGTGATCCCGGTGCCCTCCCTGCTCAGCTCACACCTGCTCTCCCCAGTGCTTTTCCTCCTTTTTAGGTTCCAAAGCCACCAAACCCAGCGGAAAGGCCCAGGCTCATGCCTGGGAAGGGAAGGCAGGGATAGGAAGCACGTTTTGCCCCAAAACACCAGGCCCTGGAAGGGGGAAGGATGCAGCCCTGGCTCTCCAGGTGCCCTCCTGTCCCTGCACCCACCCAAATTCGGGGCTCCTGGCCAGGACTGCCCTGGAGCAGCTCCCACACCACGCCTGCTGTACTGAATAATTCATTCTGCCCACCCCAGGAGCCTTTTTTCCTTCCCTACAAAGCCCTGAACCCATTTCCTTTCATTCCTTTAGGGGCACTGGGGCTGTTTTATAGTGAGCAACGTGTGGAGGAGCCCTCAGCATCCCTTATCTCCCCCCCAGACTCCAGAGCGACAACTATTCCAAGAAAAGAGCCCTGGACCCCCTGAACAGGCCTGGCCATGTATCCCCCATGTTTGTGATTATTTTTAAATGCTGCAGCTGCTGCCTTTTGCTGCAGCGCAGCGATGCTGGGAGAATCCACCAGGGATCCACCAGGCCCTGGGTGAGGAAAAGAGCAGTCTGTGATCTCTGACAGGGAATTTTGGGGAGCCTGGGGGTGGGCTGAGGCTTTGCAGGCAGATTCCCATGGGTGGGAGAGGCAGGGAGCAGAGTCCAGCCCATGGTGCTGTGTCACCCCTGCTTTTGCATGTTTCTTTTTAGCCTTCTGATGTTTTCGAATTCCTGGAGTCAGATCCCACACGCATCTCTGTAAACAACAATTGTTTACATTCTTTTCTAAAGGAAGGATAAACCTTTGTATTGACCAGTGTGATTGGAGAGGTAGCAACCTTCTTTTCCAATAACTGTTCACTTTTGCAATGCTATGTAAGTCAGAGTTTCATAATAAACTTTCTAATTCCTCTCTCCTCTTTGAGAAGAGCTGTCTGTGTGTGATTTATCTCGTGTCGTATTGCAACAGTGCTGCAGAAGATCCCTGCAGTGATTCCTGCAGTGATCCCTGCAGTGATTCCTGCAGTGATCCCTGCAGTGATCCCAGCAGTGATCCCAGCAGTGATCCCAGCAGTGATCCCAGCAGTGATCCCTGCAGTGATCCCAGCAGTGATCCTAGCAGTGATCCCAGCAGTGATCCCAGCAGTGATTCCTGCAGTGATTCCTGCAGTGATTCCTGCAGTGATTCCTGCAGTGATCCCAGCAGTGATTCCTGCAGTGATCCCAGCAGTGATCCCAGCAGTGATCCCTGCAGTGATCCCAGCAGTGATTCCTGCAGTGATCCCAGCAGTGATCCCTGCAGTGATTCCTCCTGGCTGTTCCCACCTGCACTGCTCATCCAGCTGCTCTCCAGATGTTCCACTGCCCACACCACCATGGCAAATTAACCCCAGCAGAACAGTTTTACCTCCGTGGTGCATCTGTCCCCCTGCCAGGGACATTCCCAAGGTGGATCCTGCCCGGCGCGTGGCCAGGGATGGAGTGAAGAGGGGATGGAGGTGTCCAAGGATGTGGCACTCAGTGCTGTGGGCTGGGTGACAAGGTGGGGAGCACTCGGTGATCCTGGAGGGCTTTTCCAGCCTCAGGGATTCTGGGATTCTGCTGCTCTCAGCCGTGCAGGCAGGCTGGGCTCATCCACAAAGGCGCTGCTTTGTCTGGAAGCTGTGGAAAGGAATAGAAAGATAAACCTGTCCTAAAAGGGTGAGCCCTCTGCTCTGCCTTCAGCCCCTCTGCAGCAGCCACTGAGGATGGAAATGAGGGTGGTGATGGAACCTCCTTCTCCTTGACCAAATCCCTTAAAAAAACCCCAAAACATCCAAGCTCAGAACTGATTTCTTCAACCCATGGGGGCAGGGGAGGAGCAGCCACCAGACAACCAGAAACCCAGACCCCACCCAACCCAACAGACCCAACCCTTCCACGGCAGAAAGCATCTCATTCAAAGGTTCCTCTTGAAAAATCACCCAGGAGTTCTTTCCTTCCACTTTTCCATAAATACATGGTTATATCCAGGCACTGCATTTGCAACCAGCAGGGACCATCCCGGCATCACCCACTCAGAGCAGGCACCACCAGCTGCTCCAGCTCCACTGCCCTGGCACTGCTGCCACCTAAATTCAGATGCAAACTGAGGAAAGCAGCCAGACTCATCCAGAGAACGGAGACAGCTGGAATCTGGGGCCCAAAGGGCATTTCAGTGTCTGACTCCCATCCTTCTGCAGCTGGGACTGTTCCTCCTCATCCCAGCACTGCTGTCAGCTGGTTTAGGGAAACTGCAGTAATTGGCTCAATTCATTTTAAATCAGTTCTCGTTTGTGCAAGCAGCACTCGGGGAAAAGCAGCTTGGAGTTAATAACATCCTGATTTGGAACATCCGCAGGGATGAGGGGGAAATCTCGGTGAGGCGTTCTTGGTCTTTGCCCCACAGCCCTGGGCATGGACAGAACCCCAAAAAAAGGGATGAACCAAGGTCCTGGCCCGGTGTTGTTCCCCACAATCCTTATCCTGCCCAGGACTGATCTCTCCAGGCTGGAATGGCACTGCCTGGATTTCTCCCATGACATTTTTATCCCATCAGTGTAGAAGGAGCAGCTCCATGCCAGAGGGTCTGGCTCTGCCCATTTGTCTCTGCCAAAGGAAAAACATCTCCTTGTCCAGCCACTCCAGCAGCTCTGGGAACAAGGAGATTAAAACCCTCAAACACTCCCCCCTTCCCTCTGTGCCAGCACACACAGGGCTGGGGGGCCAAATCCCAAAAACTGCTGGGATTGCAGTTTGGGAGAAGCCAGGATTGCCCCTGACAGTGCCAGGGGGACCTTGCAGCCCTGGGAGACCCAGGCAGTGTTTGCCTCCCACCCAGGAGGGTTCAGGAGTCCCCACATTTGTGTCACTTCCAGCACAGCCGCGTTTGTGTCACATCCCCAGCCCAAATCCATCACGGCTGCCTGTGTCACGTTAGCAGCAATAAAAGGATTCAAACAGCAATTCCTTACTTTTATGAACAAATGGCCCTGGCTGGATGATTCAGGCAGCATTCAATTCCCAGCCAGAAAGTGTCAGCAAAATCCCGGCCTCTCACAAGTAGGTGGATAACTGCAAATGAAAGGAGGGAATTATTAGCACTTAATGCTCCGTGGGTTTGCACTCTCCCAAACGCTCCCATGCTCCAGCAGCTGGGAGGGCCCTGCCTGGGGGGCTGCAGGGATTGGGGTGATGGCTTTGCACACTGGGATTGACCTCATCCCACTGCCAGGGTCCTGCTCCAGCCCAGCCCCACTAGAACCCCTTGTCTCCTCCAGCCTATCCTTCCCAGAACCTTTTTACCTTCAGCCCATTCCCTCAAGAGCCTCTTTTCTCCTCCAGGCTGTCCTTTCCACAGCCTCTTTTCTCCTCTGATCCATCCTCTCCAGAACCCCTTTTATCCTCCAGACTTCCCCTTCCAGAGCCCTTTTCTCCTCCATCTCACCCCACCCCATCCCATCCCATCCCATCCCATCCCATCCCATCCCATCCCATCCCATCCCATCCCATCCCATCCCATCCCATCCCATCCCATCCCGTCCCTATCCCCATCCCATCCCATCCCATCCCGTCCCATCCCATCCTATCGTCAACTCCTTTTCTCTTACAGCCTATCCTTTCCAGAATCCCTTTTTTCCTCCATCCCATCCCCTCCAGAGCCCCTTTTCTCATCCATCCCATCCCATTATCCCATTATCCCATCCCACCCCACCCCATCCCATCCCATCCCCTCCAGGATCCCTTTTTTCCTCCATCCCATCCCCTCCAGAGCCCTTCTCTCCTCCCCATGCCCCCTCTCCCATCTCCCTCTCCCCATCCATCCCCTCCCCACCCTCCCTTTCTCAGATCACTGCCAACACCACGGGAGCCTCAGGGACCCCATCCCCTTGGTGGCACAATCCCCCCAGTTCCAGAGGGATCCAGGGAAGCCTCCCCGTGCACCTGGGGCTGCTCCTGGCCATGGAGAAGCACTCTCCAGCCTCCTCCAGACTCTCCATTTCTCCTTCACCCAGCCTGCCCGTATTTTTCTTGTTCATCAGACTGACAAATGGGCAGAAAACAGACTCCTGGCGATTTCCTGCACAGGCTGCCCACTCCTCCTCTCCCCTCGGTGATGACTGAGTGCTGAAAAAGCAGGAATAGCATATAAATTTCCTCCCTGCTTTAATAAATACCTCTATTGCCTTGTGCTTTCCCCCGGCTCACTGTGCAGCTCCTGCTGCCCGCCAGGCAGACATGATAAACCAAAATTCGCATTTCTGTGGGGAACCAGCAGCAGGGCTCAGGCAGGCTGGCAGCAGCATGGGAGGGGTGAACCTCCCACCTCGGGGCTCTGGCTGCAGCTTCACATCATCCCACGGGGAGATAAATTCATTCATTTATTACTGAAGGGGAGCTAGAGTTTATCTGGTCCCTCTTTAGACACCCTGTCATGGTCCTGGGGGGAGGAGGGGTCCCACCACTGCCAGGGGTTTGTCCCTGACACCTCTGTGCCCCTCGGGGTGAGCCTGGGATTTCCTGAAGGGTGGGAATATGGCCAAACCCTGCTAAAATCTCACCCAGAGGGTGCAGGGGGAGCAGAAGGGTTTGGTGGTGGAGGGAAAGCTGTCGCAGCTGTGATCTGTGCTGTGAGCAAAACCCCGTGCTGGAATTCTCCTCGCTGGGCCCAATCTGATCTTTCTGGCCCAATCTTTCTCCCTTCTGATCCCAATCCTTCCCTGGGGCTCTCAGGACACCCAGGATGGGATGTGTCCCTGTCCCTTGGCCAGGAGACACCTGAGCAGTGCACGAACAGCCCGAGCATCCCAGTGGGATGCAGAGACCTCGCTCCATCCCCTCCCCACCCCATCCGAAGGACAACAGCCAAAAGCCATCGGCCTTTTACACCCCCAGCGCCTGCCAGGAGCCCCTGGGGCCCCGCTGTCCCCTCTGCCACCCACAGCACAGCCTGAGGGTGCCCAAAGGGGCAGCTCCACTGTCCCCATCCCCCGGGCACAGCGCTGCTCCTCCTCCCCCAGAGCTAGATTGATGGCGGTGCTTTGCAAAGCCGGGGGAAAAAAAAAAAAAAAAACACCTTCAAAAGGAGCATTAGGAGGTGGCAGCCACCCAATTTCCCCCTTAGCCAGCGATTGCTGTGTCTCATCCGCTTCCTGGAGTCTATTTAACTTCTAAATTTAACAAGCTCCTAAACAAGTAGCAGCAGCAAGTGGCAGCGCCCGGCTCCCCACCCTGCGAGTGGCATTTGGGGGCCCAGCCCGGGAATGGGAAATTTCTCCAACGTCTCTTTGATTTATGGCTCTCGTTAATTCTCCAGGAGGGCCCCGAGCCGCCCCGAGCGCACCGAACCTCCGAGGGATAAATAATTTACCAGATGGTTAAATATTCTTTAAGGTCTAGAGAACATCAGCGGGAGCAGGGATTTCGCAGGGGGGAGTGACACAAAATACAAATTGAGCAAAAAAAAAAAAAAAAGCGGGGGGGGATGGTCTGGAGCAGGGGAGGGAAGGATCGGGACATCCTAAAAAGGGAAGGATCGGGACATCCCAGTGCTGCTGCAGTGGGACCAACACAGCCAAGGGTTTTGGGGGAATATCCCGTCCAGATGTGCCCTGCCAGCTGTGCCATGCAGATGTGCGGGGCTGGCCTGCCCCTCCGAAGGAAAGGATGAGCCGGGAGCAGGGAGGGAAGGGAGGAAGGTGCCAGCAGGGAGGCGGCCTGGCCTTGCAGGATGTGTCTGGTGTCAGAGGATGCTGATGCCCCACACTGGCACTGCCTGGCGCCCTCGGGGGCCGAGCTGGAGGGACACGAGGTTTTGACAGCAGAACCTTGATGGAATGTGGTGCCAAGGGGGTGTTTCCACCTCCTTTCCTCCTCCTCCTCAGGGATCAGGGCAGCGTTTCCAGCTGAGGAATCCCTGGGCTGATGCTGCAGGGCTCAAGAGCAGAGGTTGGAGAGGAGAGCCCCAGTGCTGCTGCTGCGAGCTCCCAGCACCTTCCAGCCTCGGCTCGGGATGTTCTGGGCTCTCCAGAGCAGCGGGGCGGCCCCGAGCATCCCCGCAGCCCCCCGGGCCCGGGGATGCGGCGGAGGTAGATGGCAGCAGAGCCTGCTCCTTGTGGCAGCCGGGATGCGACAGCCCCGGCCCCGCTGTGCCCAGCGCTCCCGGCCGCCCCCCGAGCAGAGGTTTCTGCACCCACAGCTCCTTTTCCCCGGGATTCTCTCCTGGAGCGCAGTCCCGAGCTGCATTTCTCGTGGCTGGGATGTGTCAGGGGTAGCTAAAACTCCTCCGTGCCCGGTGTTTGGCTCTGTCCTGCCTCTCCACCCTCCCTGCATCCCTGGACACCCCCACAGCAGCCAAGCTGTCACCCCGAGCTCAGGTTTGGGGGTTTAGTTCGGTTTCCTCCGCGGGTCCCTTCGGGGGACACATGGAATTTTGCCACAACCTGTCCTGTTCATCCCCCCTCCCTCTCAATTCCAAACCCGATCTCAGCCCTTCACAGTATTTTCCAGGTGTCTGATGAGGCTCAGCACGTGATTAGCAAATGAAGAAATGCTTTAGGGAATATTTTTCCCCCAAAAATCCCTGCCGGAGGGGCCCCATGGGATCCCTGCTCCCTCAGGGATGATGAGCAGGGCCCTTCCCGGCTCAGTCCCTGCCCCGGAGGGTTCATCTCAGCTGTCCCTGATGAATAGAGAATTAATAATTCACAGCTGGCTTTATGAAGTATTCATTGCCCTCGGGCTTCCCGGGGTAATTCAGCGTCCTGGGAGCCCCTGTAACCCTGCCTGGCCACGATCCACGCTCAGCCCTTCATTCATCCAGAGCATGGATTTTTCTTTATCTATTCCATCCTTTCCCTGACTCGCAGAGATCCTCTCAGCAAATCAGTCCAAGGCACAATCCCAGCCCTCAAGGTGGTGTTTGCTTTTATACTAAAAAGTACTTCATTTACAATAATTTTCCAATCCTTATCACCTATGTTGGACAGTCTGTCTCTGCTCTAAACCAACCAGAAAGTGTCACCATCACAGCAGGAGATGGAGGACAAGAAGAAGAAGGAGAAGAAGGACAAGACACACCCAGATCCCTCCATCTTGGCCCCTGAACCCCCATTCTAAAAACCCCAAAATTCTACTTTTCACCCTGTGATAAATTCCATATTATGCTATTATCTAATCCATACTCTTGAAAGTTCTGCTTCATCCCAGAGCCTAGGAAGTCTTCTCCATGGACAAAGGTTAAAAACAGTGTTTTAACCAGGGGGTCTGGTTAAAATCCAGATCCAGAGGGTCTGGATCCCTTAAAGCATGCAGAGAAATACTTCTCAGAATTCTAGACCCCAAAAGAGCTGGAGCTGGGAGGGATCCCTGCTGTCCAGCCCCAAAAAGGAGGCAGGGAAGGGCATTAATAAGGTATCCTGAAACACATGGGAAGAGGAGCTGGGACTGCAGCCAGGGACTCAGGGACTGAACCCCTTCCTCTGCCCTCGCTGAGGGCTGTGGTGAGGAAGGGCTGGCTCCTGGATTTAGGGCCTGATTAGAGCCTGTCCCACTCCTGAGGGTTTACTTGGATCTATACCCAAGTGTCAGAGAGGAGAGACAGACCCTTGGGGCCGAGCTGGGACAAAAATCCTGAGCTTTACTGAGCTCCTGCTTATTTAAAGGAACAACAAAAAAGGGTTTTTTCCTAATTCCCATCCCAAGAACCCACAGAGAAGTGAAGGAGGGGTCTCATTCTCCTCCAGCCCTGAGTTCTGGGGAATCCTGGGGCTCCTGAAGCTGGGAGGTCCCAAGCAGGGACAGCTCCCAGCATCAGGGGCTGGATAGATCCATGCCATGGGCACAGGGAGGGACCACTGGCACATGGCCAGAGCAAGCCTGTGATGCTCTTTTTTTTTTGAGGGCAGCAGCCACCTCCTCCTTTTCCTCTTTTTTCCCTGTTTTTCCTCCTTTTCCTCGCTCTCCTCCTCCTCTCCCTCGGGGCTGCAGCGCCGGGGCTGCTGCCTCCCGCCTGCGGTGCAGATGGCCCAGCATATGGGCAGCCTCCCCTCGTGCTCGCACCTTGTAAGCGGATTCTGTCAGGTTTAAAGAGGAAAAGCTTAATTAAGCAGTTGTGTGTGTACAATTATGTCCTTAATTATCTCCGCGTTTCACTTCTTTGTTGTTCCCCGGTTTGCGAGAGAAGTTTGGGAACAGCCACAGGCGTCCAGCAGGAGCTTTTTCCTTCCCTGTTTTCTCTTTTCTCTCTCCTCCCACCTCATTTTAGGGTTTTTTTTAACTGAAGGGAGGTGCAGGATGAACCCACCCCCCCCGACCTCTGGGATTCATCGACCCCAAACCAGAGCAGGCTGCCAGCAGCGCTGCCCACACAAAGTTCAAGTTCAGCTGCTCCAAAGATGCTTCAGCCCAGTTTTATCATCTCCCACGTTTGTGTTCCAGCAGCCCCAATGCCCCAGCCCTGCCCCAACACCCTCGGGAACAAACAGACCCCGTGAGAGCATCATCAAGGTGATGTTTATTGCTCCCATACCCCAGGAATGCCACCCAAGGGGCCACCTGCCGAATTAATTCCCCTAATTACTCCATTCCCCCCTCCATTTCCCAGCTTGGGCAGCAAGCCTGACACATCTCCAGGGACATCCCGGGGTGCTCTGGTCCCCTCCTCACTCTCAGTCAGGGTCTGGAGCCACCTGCAGGGATCAGGGACAGGAGTGGCACAAACAACCGGCTAATTTGTGGTGGTGCTTTTATTTTATGCTCAGAACACTAAACAGCCATAAACATCCCGGGCTGGATGCTGGAGCTGGGGGTGTTTTTATTGTTTGTAAGTCCTTGAAATTTTGCCACGAAGCTTTTATTAAAAATAACCCCGAACTCTCGTTTCTCTAATTGAGTGTATTTCAAAACCCACATGCCTGCATTTGTATCCAGGTATGTTTATATCACCACCAGTTAATTTTTATTTACCTTCTAGTGAAACTCATCTTCCTCCTTAATTCCCAGGCCTGGTTTTGCTTTCAAATCAGAATTGGACCCAACAATCAGCCGTATATTTAAGGTGCCATTAAACCCTCAGCTCTGCTCTCACAGCTTCCAAACCAACCGGCTCAAAGCACAGCAGTGACCTCCCCCTCCTTTTCCAGGAATCCCAGCGGGGAAAATGAATCTTCATCCAGCTGAGAGGTGTCAAGTGCCGGGAATGAGCCCGGAGAGAGCGGCGAGGTTGATGGGGGGGCTGCAAAGGGAGAGGGGCGGAGGAGATTGGAGGGAAAGAGAGGAACAATCTGTGCCCTGGGGTCAGGGATGGGGAGGTTTGGGCTGGCTGGGGAGGGAAGCTCTGTGGAGGAGGCAGACAGGGGAGTTTGAGGAGCAGGCAAAGCTCAGCCTCCTGGCATCCCTCACCCCTGCGGCCCCCTGCTCGCTCCCGCTCCCAGGAAAGGCTTTGTGTCCCCGGCCCGACCTGCGAACGGGGCTGGGGAGTTGATCCAAGCCCTTCCCCACCAGCCTGGGGGGGAGGGTGGGGGCAGCAGGGGCTGGGGACTGCCTGGTGTCCCCTATGCCCGAGTTTCCACATCAATCTGCCCGTTCGGAGGGGCAGCAGGGAGCTCCCTCCTGTCCGTTTGTCTGTCTGTCCCTGAGCTGGCCCCCGCACAGAGCACAACATCTCCAAATGGGACTGGGGCAGCTCCTCCCCCCAGTTCCCCTCTCCTGCCCCCAATTCCCTTCCACTCCCCAATTCCACCCCCACTCCCCAGTTACCTGCCCCACTCCCCAATTTTCCACTCCACTCCCTGATTCCCCTCCCCACTCCCCAATTCCCCACCCCATTCCCCAATTCCCCTCCCCACTCCCCAGTTCCCCTCCCCACTCCCCAATTCCCCTCCCCACTCCCCAATTCCCCACCCCACTCCCCAATTCCCTTCTCTGTTCCCCAATTCCCTGCCCCATTCCTCAGCTCCCTTCCCCGTTCCCC
>JAGMWU010000028.1:3701615-3711934 GCA_018697195.1 Certhia americana
CTTCCCCGTTCCCCAATTCCCTGCCCCATTCCTCAGCTCCCTTCCCCATTCCCCAATTCCCTTCCTCACTCCCCAGTTCCCCTGCCCGCTCCCCAATTCCCTTCCCTGTTCCCCAATTCCCCCCCAATCCCCAATTCCCTTCTCCGCTCCCCAATTCCCTTCTCCGCTCCCCAATTCCCTTCCCCACTCCACAATTCCCTGCCCCATACTCCACAATTCCCTGCCCCATACTCCCCAATTCCCTGCCCCATTCCCCAATTCCCTGCCCCATTCCCCAATTCCCTGTCCCGCAGGGAGGACCCGGCGTGCGGGAAGCCCCGAGCCGGGAGCCCCGGGGAGCAGAGCCTTGATGTCTGTGCGGGGAAGCTGAGGACAGGAGTGGCTGGCAGGCGGTAATTAAACACCCGGGGAGGAGGGCTCTGATGCGGAGAAGCTTTCATCCCTCAGCCACAGCCGAGGGATGCGGGAAAGCACCAGAACCTGGAGGTTTTGGAGATCTCACCCCAGCCTGGCGCTGGTTTTGGGGTGCAGAGGGGAGGGGATTTGGCAGCATCAGCATCGGGACCAGCACAGCCGAGTCCCCGCTGCTTCTGTCCATCCCTGCACTTTGGGATGCGGGACGTGTCTGGAACACAGGGAAATCCCCTGCACCCCAAACCCACACCCCTGAGGATGCTGAGGAGGCAGATTCAGGGGGGCCCAGGGCTCTGCTGGCCCCGCTGTGTCTCGGTTATTCCCACTTCCCGCTGTGTCCAGCAGGAATTACACCCTGCAGGAATTACACCCTGCAGGAATTACACCCCGCAGGAATTACACCAGGCAGCGCTGGCAGCCCAAAGCAAACACAATATTTTAAAGTCCTTCCCGACCTAACCATCCCCAGCGCTATTAATAACACTTGTAAGGAGTTGTTCTTGAATAGATATGATTTTTATCTTGACAGCGTCTCCCTAAATCATTTTTATCCCCACGAAGTTTGCGAGGAGCAGATTTTCTGAGGGCCATTTATCTTGGCAAATATCCCCACCCCTGTTTATTGCTCCCTGCCCTCTTCAGTCACGGATGGGGCTGTTCCTCACCCTCAGCTCCCAAATCCCTCTGTCCCCTCCGTCCCTCCATCCCCCCTCCACGTGTGTTTTACTGGTGGCAGCAAAATGAAATCACATCCTCAAATCTCTGCGGCTGAGAAGCGAGGTGGGAAGGGGGTGTGAGCTCGCTGCCAAACATCCTCCTGCCTTCCCTCCCCCCGTGTCTTCAGAACAATTCCAGTTCGTAAAGGCACAGAACTCCCCTGAATTATCAGCTTTTCCCGGCAGAAAAGCGGCCGCAGCCCCCTCGTTGTGGCAGATGGACAAAAGCTCGGGAAAAGCCCGAGGCAGGGAAGGCAGTGGGGGACATTCCGGCTGTCACATCCATCACTTGCTTGGGAATAAAGACTTTTTGTAAGAGGAGAACTGCGAGGAAAGGAGCAGATTCTCTGATACAGCTTGGGGAACACCGATTCTGCTGGCAGATGGCCCGGGCTGCTCCTCCCGGGGGGAGTGGACCCAATCCGGGGGTGCTGAACTCACCCCAAGGGTACTGAACTCAATCCGGGGGTGCTGAACTCACTGTGGGAATGCTGAACTCACCCCAAAAAATGCTGAACTAACCCTGGGGGTGCTGAACTCACCCCAAGGGTACTGAACTCACTCTGGGGATGCTGAACTCACCTCAAAGGTGCTGAATCCACCCCAAGGGTACTGAACTCACTCTGGGGATGCTGAACTCTTCCCAAAGGCACTGAACTCACTCTAGGAATGCTGAACTCACCCCAAACGTGCTGAACTCACCTCACAATGTGCTGAATTCACCCCAAAGGTGCTGAATTCACCCCAAAGTCAATGAGCTAACCTCAGGGGTGCTGAACTTACCCCGTGCTCTGACTGGCACAGGATCCCCCAAGGTGAGGGGTGGTTCCTGTTGGAGCAGGGTTTGGGCTGCAGGAGGTGCAGGGACAGCACCAGGACCTTCCTGGATTGAAATGCCAGAGGGCAGAGCATCCCCTGGCACCTGGAGGGTCCCACCCAGCCCCCTCCCCTGCCCTGCAGCCCTGTGGAGATGGGGAGGGCAGAGCAGAAGGTGCCCTGGGTGAGAGCAGCACAAAACTGACACGGAGAGAGAAGGGAGGAGGGGGGAAGGAGCAGCTAGAGCCAGGAGTAATAAAATATTCCAGAACTCGATTAAGAAATGACAAGCAGGGCCAGCAGAGAGAGCCGGGCATGCTGTCCCACTGCAGCTGGGCCCGGAGCAGGCTGCTCCTGTGGGACTGGGGGGGTTTATGGGATGTGGCACTTCACCATCCCACTGGGCAAATCAACCTGCAGCCGAGCAATCCCGCTCCTGGTGTTCCCAAAGGCTTCCCGTTCCTTGTAAAGGAACACCTGTTAGCAGGCCCCGGGTAACGGCTCCGCTGGGGAATTTGGGACTGCTTCCATGATTCAGGGGGTTGGCAGGAGAAGAGGAGGGGAACCAGGAGAGCCCAGGGGCCTGGAGGTGGCAGAGCTTGGTTCCCATGAGGATTTGGGGGCTGAAGTGAAGCCCTCAGCCAGCCCTGCGGGACAGAGCTGCTGACACGGCTGGAGCTGGAGCCTTGGGAAGCTGTTCCCAGCCAGGGAAAGGCTGGAAATTTGCAGGTGGGAGGGAGCCCGGCCTCCAGCCAGCCCGAGGGGGCAGCGCAGACCTTTGTGGCTCAGCTGGAGCCACGGAATGAGATTCGTTCTCTCCTCCTCCCTAACACGGGATTTCGGTGGAAGACAGGAGTGCCCTGAGCATCCAAAGTGGCCAGGCAGGGGTGGCCTGGAATTCCTGGAATTCCTGGCAGTCCTGGGGCTGGGAGAGCTCGGGGTTCAGGCTCCATCTCACCCCACTGCTCCTGCCAAAAACCCTCTCCTGGGAATGCCACCGGGAGCCAGAGGCTGGGCTGCAAGTGCCACGTGGCTCTCACCGTGGCTGTCACCTTGGCTGTCACCGTGGCTGTCACCGTGCCGAGGACATCGGGGCTGGTGGTGTGGGAGCAGTTCTGTGCCAGGACAGTCGGGACAGTGCTCAGGTGAGATCTCTGAGGTTAAGTTTTGAAGTTTATTCCATAGGGTGTGGGTGAAAGAGCCCAGCTCAGGGTTAGCTCAGAGCAGGACAGAGAACAAAGAGAGCAAGAGAGAGAGAAGAGAGGAGAAGTAAGAGAGCAAAAGGGGGAACAAAAGAAGAAGAGCAAGAGCAAGAGCACAAGAGTGAGCTCTCCTTTTACAATGACTTTTATCTCTTTCTATGTTGAATATTCTACTTTCTCATCAACCAATCCAGTATCAAATACAAATTTTCTCCATTTACATTCATCCTATAGGAATGGCTACATTACCATGTTTTATTACTTTCTAATCTCTAAAGCTTATCAGAGACCCTTCTTGAGCCAGGGGGGAAGGGTCTGTTCTGGTTTTGGGATGTCTGCTTGGAAATGACATTTCTAACAAAGAGAGAAAGACCTCAGGTCAGCCAAAGCTTCTACAAACATTCAAACAAACACTGCTTTCATTTCAATGTCTCTTCTAATTTCTGCATTCTTAGCATCTTTGGCTAAGTAGCCAGATTTATAGGACTTTCTTATTTCTTCCTTTCCAACAGGTGGATTCCCCGGGGCTTTCCAGGCTGGGGCCTTGGAATCTCCCATAAGGAGCCACCCACACTGGGGTCCCTGCAGAACCCTGCCAGGAGCTGCCAGGAGCCTCTGGACCACAGCCACGACCATGAGGAAGGGCCAGAAAGCCCTCGGGAGGTGGAATTCAGTGATCTGAACTGCCCCGCAGCTCTGGGGCAGCAGAAGGATGAGCAGGGCTCTGCCCGCCAGCCCCGGAGCAGCCAGGGGTGGGAACAGGAATTTGGGAATGGCTCTTGCTGAGGGAATTTTCTCCTCGCCAGGTGTGGGCAGGAGGCCCCTGCCGGCTGTCACAGCTCTGGTGCTGGCAGTGGGTAATTAAAGCTTTTATTCGGTGCCTGGAGGCGCGAAGGCATCAAGGGCTCCTATCAAAGCAGGAACCCAGCGGGGCTGGCTCTGAGCAGAGGGGAGGGGGAGATGCCAAAGCTGCCTGGAAGAAAGTTCGGGCTTCATCCTCCTCTCACAGCTCTTTAAATCCACCCTGGGAATGGTTAACTGTGTTCAGCCGTGTGTCTGGGGACCCTCCTGTCCCAATCCCAGCACTGCTCCTCACCCTCAGCTCTGCCCCGGGTCAGAGATCCCATGGATCCACTTGATAAAGGGAATTTCTCTCCCTCACTCACCCCAAACACCGCCCTATGCAAGAGATGTGACCCTGAGGTTGCTGCACTGGCTCTGCTGTGACATCTGGGGACACTCAGGGTGA
This sequence comes from Certhia americana, assembly GCA_018697195.1. Taxonomy (NCBI): domain Eukaryota; kingdom Metazoa; phylum Chordata; class Aves; order Passeriformes; family Certhiidae; genus Certhia; species Certhia americana. The sequence continues at coordinate 3,706,013 of JAGMWU010000028.1, forward strand.
AGGGACAGCAGCAGCTGCTCCTGACAGGCAGCAGGGGCCATGCCTGGGGATGGGGGGGACAAAAACCACCCCAGAAGTGCTGGCAGAGGTGCAGCCCTGTCCCACACACAGCATGGACAGGGGACAGGTGCTGGCTCTGCCCCGGGTGCTGCTGTCCCCTGTCCCCCCAAGAGCACCTGGCCAGAGCTCAGCCCCCCTCATGCTTTGGGGAGCAGGAGCAGCACAGAGGGGATGTGACAAGAGCTCCAAGGCAGAGTGAATTTTCCAGCTCTCGGATACAAGGAAGAATCATAACGTCGTTTATCATCTTTAAAGATACGCAGAGTCGGCGAGAGAATGAATTCTTCTTCATAACCCAGTTCCCAGGATATTTTTACTGTGCATCATAAATTATAATACCTTTTTATTTTTGCTTTATGGCCTGTCCCCCGCCAATTCTGGTGATCTACATCCTCATCCCCCCCAGTGCTTTAGGAACAATCCCTGCCTGTCTCTCTCCTCCTCCCATCAGCTCCACAATCTCTCTCCTTCCACCAGCATCTCTTTTTCCCCTTGTCCACCCACGGAGCTGGGGCTGGGGAGCTGTTGGAGTCACCAGGAGTGGACAGTGACATCTCTGAGCTGCTGCAGAGCCTTGGGCAGGTGCAGCCAGCTCTGAGCACAGCCCTGGCAGCAGCAGGGAGGCCACCTCCAGCTCCTGACAGCGCTGAACCAGCCCAGCAGCTCCCTCAGACCTCCCTGAGGCAGCTCTGAACGCCCCCTGCCCCTCACACCTGGGCACAGGTGTTCCTGGGATGGGGACAGCTCTGAGCTCAGCCTGGCCCTGTCTGAGGATGGTTTGGGGTCCTGGTTGGTTTCTCCACCAGCACAGCTCAGATGTGGGCCAGGGTGGGGATTTCAGCTCTATTTACACCCAGAACTCAAAAGGGAGCAGCCCAGTGCAGGTGAGGAGGCACCAGAGGATGCAGCCCTGCCTGAGGCAGCTCCAGACACCCCAAACCCTGGAGATGATCCTCCAAGGAGATCACACCTGCCCAGGGCAGCCCTTCACACTTCCCCACATAGTTTTTATCCCCACATCCACGCCAGGAGTCCAGGGAGCTCTCACTGCCTGGCCCAGCATCCCATGGCATGGGATCCTCCATTCCCAGCAGGAGCAGCCCAGCTGGAAGGAGCTCAGGGCAGTTTCCACAGCTCCTTTCTTTGCAAAACCTCCTCCCTTTAAGGAAAAATCTCCTTACAAAGCTCACCGGGTGGGGAAACCCCCGTGAGAGAGGTGGCCAGGACTTCTCCCATGACCTCACACCTCTCCCACTGGAGGAATCCAGCCCCAAAGCAGGAGGCGGGGAGGAGAGGTGAGTGTTTATCCCTGCGGAATATGGAGATTTGCCGCGATGAGGCTGACTAAGAACATTACATTTGCCACGCTAAGCCGCAGAGCCTCGGGGCTTTGCGCGGGGCTCAGGCTCCCGTCAAGGGAGAGGCTTTTTCGGCGTGTCGGGATTTACAGGAAAACAGGCGGCTCCCGGGGAAGAGCCAGCACGGCTGACAGCGCAGGCAGCATCGTGTTTCCCCGTGCTGTGCCGTGATTTGGGGCAGGGGCTGCGCTGCCCGGGCCCAGATGGGATTTTTTAGGGCTAACAGAAAATCCTCATGGCAGTCATCCCCTTTTTCCAGCGGTTTCGCGGCGATCTGCAGCATGTGCTCAGCACCTGGGGATGGGGTGGGTCTCTTGCACAGACCCAGGCGGATAAATCAACCTCCTGTGCCCCCAAATCCAGCACGAGGGGCAGGCAGAGAGGTCCCTTGCACAGACCCAGGTGGATAAATCAACCTCCTGTGCCCCAAAATCCAGCACGAGGGGCAGGCAGAGAGGTCCCTTGCACAGACCCAGGTGGATAAATCAACCTCCTGTGCCCCCAAAATCCAGCACGGATTGGACCTGCTGCACAGATCTCAGTGGGTCGGGGAGGGAGAAAAAAAAAAAAAAAAAAGTTATAAATAAGAAAGAATAAACAATCATGAAAAAAAACAGAAGAGACGGCTCACGACCATTTCTTGAATCTCTGGCTGGAGGAGGAAAAAGACTTTTACATTCTTGGGTTTCTCGGTGCACCGTGAAAGGAAAAAACAGTCAGCAAAATAATATTTTTATAAAACCCGAGATTTGGCGTCCGTCTGACGCAGGGAGGAGCGGGATGCGGCCACACTCGGAGCTGCGCTTGGCTGCTCCCTCCCCAGGGCACCTGGGGCTTCTCGGGGAGAAATGAGAGCAGGGGAGGAGGTTAACAGCCAGGAAAATGACTGCTAACAACGCAACCAGGGGCTTGTTCCGTCCCGTTTTACTGGAGCCTGAGCGATTCCTCGCAGGTAGTTAAGCCGTGTGTTACTGCCGGGATGCTCGGCAGGCACGGGAGGGTCAGTAACGAGCAGCTCCGGCTGCCCGAGCGTTCCCAGGAGCGTTCCCGGGCCGTGCTGGGAGCTGGAGCAGGATTTAGGGAGGGATTCGTGTCGAGGCAGCGGCACGGGAGGGATGGAGGGGCTGGGAATGGACACAGCCAGCACCGGGACAGGGAGGGGACACGGGGATGGGCTGAGGGGACAGCTCAGGACACATGGACACCCAAAACGTAGGGAAAGGAGGATGGAAGAGGTTTGAAAAGGAGGATGGAAGAGGTTTGAAAAGGAGGGTGGAAGAGGTTTGAAAAGGAGGATGGAAGAGGTTTGGTGGTGGCTGCCAGCAGGGTTTGGTGGAGTGAAGGGGTCACCCCTTGTTCAGCCCTGGCACATCAACACCCTGGGCTGCCTCTGAGCACAGCCAGGTCTGGGGTCCCAAACGGAGACAGGGCATAGGGAGGGGACAGAAAACAGCTCTGTGCATGCCCCAGGGCATTTCCGAGCAGGTGGAGGCAGAGCAAGGCCCGTGGTGCCCCAGGACTGGGGACGCATCGGCCCCGGGAGCCCTGCGAGGAGAGCGGGCCGGGCAGGGGTGGCTGGGAACAGGGCAACAGTGACAAATGAGTTTAATTCCTGGGCAGACACCGATGGGAGGGGGTGATTAATGAGCCCAGCACCTCATCGTGGCCTCAGGAGCTCAGGGAGATATTTTGGCAGAGGGTGGAGGCGGCAGGCTGGGAACTGAGAGCAGGCAGGAGGTGACAACCACTCGCAAAGTCCCTCTCCCTGCTGCCCACACAGTGCCTCTGACCATCTCCCGGGTCTGGGTCCTTCCCAGAGGCTCACGGGCAGACGAAAATCCTTCCATCATTTCTCCCGTCCTCTTTTCTCCCTCTTATCCCATCAAACACAGAGGTTGGCTCGGCTGGTGCTCCAGGGACGTGTCACGGGGCTCGCTCCCCGAGCTGATGTGCCAGCGCTGGCCTCTGGCCCTTCCCTCCCTGCCTCTGCCTGCAGAAACAGCGTGGAACTGGTTAAACTGGGAGCTGGACTCCTCTCCTGCTGCATCCAGGATCAGCATTCCCAGAGGCAGAGATGCCATCACAGGAGGAGCAGCCTGGCTGGGAGCCTCAGCTCCAGCCCTCCTCCCCTGCCCTGCCTGGAGCTGCTGGTGCCCCCTGCTCTCCCCCTGAGTGTTTCTGACTCCCAGCCCTGGTCTGGGTCCAGCTGGCTCCTCCAGCTGAGCATGGAGCCGGCCCTGGGCTGCCAGGCGTGTGCCAAGAGCAGCCTCTGGTGCATTGGGCACAGCAGCTGCTGGTGCTGATTAAAAACGGAGAAACCCAGCAATTACCAGGCTGTGACAGCCCCTGCTGTTGCTGGGGACAGGGCAGGGGAGGGGCTGGCCAGCCCGGGGGGAGGCTGGATCCCCAATTCTTCCCTGGCTCACACGGGGATACAGCAGAAAACACCTGTGTGCTCATCCCACAGCAACCGTGTGCCCCAAAGGGAACAGGCTCCATAACGGGATGGCCAAATCCACAGGGATCCAGCCCCACAGGGGCTGTGCCTGGCTGCTCCCGAGGGTCTGGATGTGCCACAGGGCAGGAGCAGGGACACGCTGAGGACACAGGGGTCACCCTGTGTGTGCCTGGCTCTCAGCTCCTCCACACCTGCACTCGTGTCTCCGTCAGCTGGGACACACCTGGACATGAGTGTCACTTCCAACAGACCCCAGGGAGGCACACGGACACACCTGAAGTCCCCAAAGGTCCCCAGGAAATCACATGGATACATCTGAATTCTTCAGGGAAGTCCCCAGGGAAGCACAGGGACACCTGGTGTCCCCACAAAGCTCTGAGCAGCCTCCCCACCCAGCCCGGCCTCCCCTCATTAATATCCACAGCTGAATTATTTATTACAAGCAGATGTTAGAGTTTAAAGAGTGCTAAGAGGATATTCCTTGGCTAATCAATTTATTTTTAACTAGTTTATGTGTTTATTACCGGCAGAATTTGGTCTTCAGCTGCCGTTTGGAATTATCCCTCATTCAGCACCATGTGCTGCTTGGATGCCTCTGTTGGATCCTTGGGGACCACAAGAGAGCCACAAAACTGCTGGTTCCTGGCCAGGGACTGGGCTTACTTATTCCTTCATTTCCATACACTGCACAAAATCCAGGCACTGAGCTGGAACACCCCAAAAATGAGCTTTGCCTCCATAGGCAGCAGCCAGGCTGAGCTGGGAGGGTGGGGAATCTCCTGGGAAAGGTGGGGAGGGAAGAGGGGGATGTTGGGGACAGGTAGAAGGACTCCAGGCCTCTTGGGAAGGAGTGGAGATGGACTCTGATTGTCTCTTTCCATCTCCTCTGCACCCCCCAGCCCTCCAGGCAAGTCCTTTGCTTCTTGGGGAGCATCCTGGACACTCACAGTGCTCCCAGTTTTATGGAAATGTGGCCCACAGAATGCCCTGAAGGCCACTCTGGAATGAGACTGGATACTCCCAGTGCTCCCAGTTAAATCACTGGGAATGTGGCCCATGAAATGCCCTGAAGGTAATTCTGGGATGAGACCATGCAAAAGCCAGGACACAGTAAGAGGGTGCAATTTGTGCCCCACAGGTGCCCAGTGCCAATGAACCTCAGGTGTTCTCCCACCCCTTTGAAATGGATGAGCAATTTGGGAAGCAGGAGCAGGGAAAAGGAGCATCCCCCAGGCTCCAGCCAGGATCAGGAGCTCCCAGTGCCACCCTGGACTGTCACAGCCGCCCCCTCAGCCCACCCTGGGACATGTTTGGAGGTGCTGGGCACAAAGCACGAGGCCAAGGAGGTGAACACAGAGCCCTCATCCCATGGGATATCCCTCTGGAATGCAGCCAGCTCTGTGCTCCCTGCCACAGCCATCCCAAATCCCTGAGGAACCCAAGGGATCCCCCAGCCCGTTCATCACCCTCTGAGAAGCACCAAACTCTTAAAGAACCTGTCATCGTGAGGGACTCGAACATTTCAGCTTGTCACCATTTCCAGGAGATATTGGGGGAAAAAAACGAGGAGGAGGAGGAAGAGGAGGAGGAGGAGGAGGAGGAGGAGGAGGAGGAGGAAGATAAATGGTCCCAGGAAGGAGGGGAAGGAGAGAGATGAGAGATACAAAATCGAGGAGGAGGGGGTGAGGCTGTGCTGGGAGCACAGCAATTAAAGCCACCCTGAGCTCCCCCAATTAAACCGACTGGAGCAGGGAGGAATCCCACAGGATAATTTCCCGGCAAATTGCTCGTTTGTCTCTCTCGGTGTGTGATGCTGGAACGCTTTCGTGTCAGTCAAGCCATGGAGCTGAGCCCTGGGGAGAGCAGAGGGATGCTGGGGATTCAAAAGGCAGAGCTTCCCACGAAAAGTGCCATAAATCCGAGTGAGTCGGATCCCGAGCTCCTGCAAAGCGTGGGAAGGGACAGGGGCAGGAGGGATGGGGGTGGATGGAACACCTGAACCCTGCCCGGTGTCCGGATGGAATTCCGGACCCTGCCCGGTGTCTG
>JAGMWU010000028.1:3719074-3734361 GCA_018697195.1 Certhia americana
AGGAGAAGGAGAAGGAGAAGGAGAAGGAGAAGGAGAAGGAGAAGGAGAAGGAGAAGGAGAAGGAGAAGGAGGAGAAGAAGGAGAAGAAGGAGAAGAAGGAGAAGAAGGACAGGACTCCCAGACCCCTCCATCTTGCCTCTTGAACCCCCCAAACTTCTCCTTTTTCACCCTGTGACAAATTAACTCTCACTCTACTCAAACCCTTGTGGCCTGTAAATCCTCACACAAAGTTGGTAATTTCTCCCAAGGGCTAAAATGGAAGGCACAGGTGTTTGTGACTCTGTGCCAAGGTCTCTGAGCCCCTTGCCAGGGTCTGGAATCATCCAGGGCATCCAGAGGAATGTTCTGGGTTCCGACACCACAGCAGGTGATGCTGAGACTTGGAGGATGGAGCTGGCAGTGCCTCCCACTGGGCACCATCACCAGTTCACTGCTGGGTCACAAAGGGAAGCCCCACATTATCACCTCACGAGGCTGTTCTGTCCCTGTCACTCTCCCAGTAGCACAAATTTACTCACAGGTGTCAGATTGTCTTCCTTCCTGCTCTCCTTAACTGGCCCCACTGTTAATACCAGCTCTGTTACTCTCATGCTCCTGCTCCCCTCCTGCAGCAGCCACCACCTCCTTCCCCTTCTCCTTCCCCTCCCTCCTGTCCCAAACATCCCAGAGCTGAAGATCTGGGGAAGCTGAGACACCCCCCCCAGGACCAAAGCTGCCATTAAGAACAGCAAAGACACCAGAAGGTGTTCACCCCAAATCACCCTGGAGCTTTGGGATGCACTGAAGGATGCACTCCAAGCCTCTGGAGCTTTCCCATAATTTTGAAAACAATAAATACCCTGGGCAAGCAGGTGTTCTCAAGGGGCACATCAGGCTAAAAAACTTCGAAAATCCTTGCTGGGGCTTTGTAAATGCCCCCAGCCCCTGAGTTTGCCCAGATGAGAGCCCCCAGGATGTTGTGGCTCCAGAGGCTCCCAAGGATCCAGTGCTGGGATCCAGCACCTCCTCCCCTGCCAGGGCACCAGCCCAGCCTGGCAGATGCTCTGAGCACAAACCCTCAGGCACGTGGAGCCTCTCCAGCCCCAGGCTCCCAAAAAGGCCTTCAGAGTGAGCAGCACTGCCAACAAATATATTTAAATTAAAAAAAAAAAAAAAAGCCGAAACCCAAACTTGATGTGCTTTTAAATTAGAAAATAAATTAATCGTACAGGACACAGAGGAGAGAATTATTAAAATCTACGTAGCCTTCCATGTTTTCCACCCAAAATGAAGAGGTTGGATGCTCAGCTGGGGTAAATCTCTAAGTGACACCCCTGTTAATGATCCTGCCCTGATTTACACCACGGGAGGAATTGGCTCCCTCTCTGCACATCCGTCCTGTGAGAACCAATAAATAAAACTCGAACAAAAAATATTCATCCACCATTTATTCTGCTTAATTATTTAAACTTCAGATTCTGGAAATAATAAAGGAGTAATAAAGAAGAGATTTACCATCCAGCACAATTGCCGGGAGCACTCCGGGTAATTTCCTCCTTCACGTTTTAAACTCTCCCTCTCTTTCGCCTCCTTTTTGCCTCGCCCAAATTGAATCAATTTATTAAAGTTGTTGCCAAACTGCTTCGCTTTGATGTGCTGGAGGTGATGAAGAGGAATGGGTTCCTCTGTCCCCTGTGTCCCCCCCAGGTGTCCCCCCTGAAGAAGGGGACATGTGGCCACCCTGAGAGCTCTTGGCCACGCATCGGCGCAGTAACGACTGATTAGAGACAGAATTGGCCTTGGAGGGTGATGGATTGGGAGAAGGATCCATCCAAGAGGTCTCAGCTCCCAAAGATGGGCTGCAGAACTAAAAAATTCCTGCAGAAAACTGGCTGAGCTTCCACAGCCTCAAAAAGTTGGGATGGGCAAAGTCCACTTCCTTCAAAAGAGACTTCTCTTGACCTCTGCTGGAGCAGTCAGAGGAGGAGAATCACCTTCCCCACTGCCCAAAAAACACCTGGGGATGGGTTCTGGATTTTATGGAGCTCTGGGGGTCTTGGACAGATCCATCTCTCCAGGCTCCATCAGGACCTCACCACCCAGAGTAAAATCCACTGGGAAAAACCACACTGAGGATCATCGGACATGCTGGTAGTGCAGGAGGGGAAAATACTGCCCAGTGCTGGAAAGGAAAATACTGCCCAGTGCAGGAAAGGAAAATACTGCCCAGTGCAGAAAAGGAAAATACTGCCCAGTGCTGGAAAGGAAAATACTGCCCAGTGCAGGGAGGGAAAATACTGCCCAGTGTAGGAAGGGAAAATACTGCCCAGTGCTGGAAAGGAAAATACTGCCCAGTGCAGAAAAGGAAAATACTGCCCAGTGTGGGAAAGGAAAATACTGCCCAGTGTAGGAAAGGAAAATACTGGCCAGGAGCTGCTGAAGGCGGGTCCTGAAGATGCGGGGGCTTGGATCAGGAAGGGCCCTGTTCTCCCACAGGCAATGTGTGACCACGAGCAGGAACAAGAACAGGAGCAGGAACATGTCCTAACACCCGGCTGCCATCACCAGGGTGGGTTCCAACCCCAGGAACGTGGCAAAGCCCCCCCAGCCACACAGCAAAGTGCTGCAGGGCCCTGCACAGAGCCCTGCTGATTTCTCTGGCTCTCCCTGGCTCTCCCTAGCTCTATTCCCGCATCCTTCCAGCGGGATGCTCCGGCAGCTCCCACAGCTCCTCCCTCCGGCCCCGCTCCCGACCCTTTTCCCGAGCCCGCTGTGCCGCTGTCCCGGCAGTCACTCGCTCCATCTGCCGGGGGTCCCGGTGCCCACCGGCCCTGCTGGCACTCGGGAACAGCCAGGGAAGTGTCACCATCCTCCTGTCACAGCAGGATCAGCATTACCGGAGCCAGGGCGAAGCTGCCACCAGCCCCCGGGATGCTCCAGGAGACACAGCAGCTCTCTCTGCCATCATTCCCGGCCTTGGAAAGGGGAAAAGAGCCTAGGAATTCCTGCTCAGCCCCTTCCAGCAGCTCTGACTCCAGGGCTGCACATCCTGGGCCAGGCTGGAGCTCTGCTCCTTGTGCATCAGCTGGAGGAGGGAGCAGAAATGGAGGCAAAGAGCTCCTTCCGAGGCACAAATCCCAGCCAGGACCTCTTCTTGCAGTGCTGAGGGAATCAGCACAAGCTCCACGTGCCGATTTTGGAGCCAGTTCCAAGGAGCACAGGACAAACACACCGCTCAAAAGCGCAGCGAGGCAGCCCCTGGGGACAGGCAGCAGCTGTAAAAGTGAACAAAAACTGTCTGGGAAGATTAGAAACCACAGATAAGAGCACAGACCCCAGTTCCCACAGAGCTCCATCCCCAAATCTCCAGCACTGAAGGCTGAACAAACAAAGCCACAGCCTGGCCAAGGAGCCAGGGACCCCCATTCTCACCCCTTCCCCACAAGCTCCCTGCCAAGTGGCCTTTCCTCTTCCCAGAGCCACAGAAATAAATTAAAATTTTAAAATATGGGGGAAATTATTCACCATGGAGATTTGGAGAGACAGCAATTAATTAATAAAAATAAGTATTGCTAATACTGGGCTTTCATACAGCCCTTTAAATTGCAAATTCCTCTCAAAGCGTGCACTATTAATTAAATCATTTCCATCCACCGTGACTCTCAGATACAATTATTTATCCTGATAAATAATTTTTTATTTATCCTGACAAATCCTTTTTTTTTTTTTTTTTTTCTTTTATGCTGATAAATAATTGGTGGGGAAATGTAGGGCTGGCAACAAGGCCTGGCCTGAGCCTGCCTCCTGCACAGCCCTGTCTGCCTCAATCAGCCTCAGCCCCCGGGCCCCCCCAGCTGCTTTCCAGCCTCTCTGAACACAAATAACAATTCTCCATCCCACATCCTTCCAGAAAATGCCGTGGTTTTGGAAGAGCCAAGGCCTGGGGCGGTTTGAGGGCTGCATGGCAGTGTCAGACTCACAGCCAGATGATGTTTGGGCTCCATCCTCCCCGATGCCACCAGAGATCCCTGGTCCGAGCTGTCATCTCCAGAGCCTGCAGGATTTTCAGGGGGCAGAGGAAAGCTCTGTCCTGGCTTTCTGCTGGACAGGACAGGCTGGGGTCAGGGGGGCTCTGACACCCCTCAGACAGATCCAGGGCAAAGATGAGGTTCTGAACTGCCTGAAGAGCCCAGGGCAGAGCCCGAGCTGGAGGAAAATGAAGCAGGAATTCCCTGCAGGGGTCAGTGCCAGCACCCCAGGAAAATTAATCCACAAACATCAGAGATTTATGTCCAAGAAGGAGACAGCGGAGTTCTGTAATTTTGTTCAAACAAAGGGAGAGGCTGTAGGGTATCTCCCCTGGGGTCTCTCAAATTCTTCGGGGATGCAGCCCCTCCTTTTTATCCCAATTTCCCAGCTGCATTTCCCTCACTCTTTCCCCATGGGCTGAGGTACTTGAGAGGTACAGACTTCACAAAACCCTAATACCCAAGATCCCCTTCTCATGTATACCCCTTTTTTAATTTCCTTTTTCCTTGCACCAATCAGTGGAATTCCTAAGGAATTTATGGCTCTTCCCGTTGTTTCTTTCATCTCTCAGCATCCAATTTTATTTCTCAGCAGACCCACCCTCTGTCTGTAGAGACAAATCCCTCATTCCTTTCGAGGGGGGGGGGCCCTGTGACCCCCCAATGGGTGCATCCTCACCTTTCCCTATGGAAAACCGACCCCTCCTGCAGCCCATCCCAGCAGGGAGGGGAATTCATCCCATGTAGCGAGCAGCCCCACTGCTGTGATGAACCTTTCCCTCTGGGAGCAGAGGAATTGCATTCCCCTAACAAAGCCCTTCCCTCTCCTGGCCCGGCTGTCCCGTTGCGGTTTTTCCACCTTTCCTGAGTTGGATTTTTGGCTTTGCCGTTGCCGGGCAGGTTTTAAAGGATTTAAAGCATGAGGCATCCCCCGGTGCCAGCCCGGAAAGGCACAAGGGATGAGTTGAACCTGTGCTCGTTTTCCCAGCGTTTTTCCCCAAAACTCCACCTCGGCAGCCTCCCTCCACCCCGAAAACCATCCCTGGATGGCTCCAGGAGCGGCCGCAGTTAAACCCTCGCTGCCGGAGCTCCTCCAGCTCACCCGGCTCTTTGGTGTGTAAATTAGAATTATTTCCATGCACAGGGAAGGGAGGGGGAGTCGGCGCTGGATCCCAGCCTGGCTGAAAAATGACAGCGCGTTGTTCCAGCTGTTCCTCAACCATTCCACTTGTCTGGGGTAAAGTGGTCCTTTAAACCGGCAGCGATCTCTCCCGGGGGATTCCTGCACCTCCCACCCCAGCCTGGGGCTGGCAGCAGCGGTTCCTGCCTGGGAGGTGATGCAGAGCAGGGCTGGTGATGCCTTTAGCTTCAGCTTCTTTGGTTTTTAGACTCTGAGCTGTTTTGGTGGGTAGTTTTAGGTTTTATATTCAGTGCTACTAAGGTCTCTTCACAGAGCAAGGAGACAAAACAATTCCTTCTCTAGTTTGGTACCAAGGACAACTTTGAGCCCAAGAACAAAACCAAGGGGGAAGTGAGAAGGAAAACCAGAGAGGATGGAACTTCATAACCTGGAGCTGTAATTGGACAATTAACTCCAATAATTTATTGGACCAGAATTTATCAAAGTGTGAGCCCTGGTGCTCAGTCACCCATTCTGTGCCCATTTTGGGGTCACCTTGGGTGTGTCCCAGCCAGGCTCTGGCACTGCTCAGCTGTGCCCAGTGAGGCTTTTTAATAAATCCCTGCTTTATCCTTCTGCTCTGGCTGCTCTCTGCTCCAGCTCAGCCTCCAGAAAGCATCACTGAGAGGAAGGACCAGCTCCTCCAGGGCATGGGAAAGCTGCAGAAAACAGGCAGAAGGACAGAGGGGACAGCACTCAGCACCTGCTCCTGTGACTCTGCTGCAGCCACCTGGGAGCAGTGACCACGGGTTTGAAGCAATGTGGGTTTGCAAAAAGTCCATTTGCAGGAATTGCAGAGCCAGCAGCAGCCATCACCTGCTCTAGAAATTAAAATCCAGCTCCAGTGGAGGCTGTTTTCCCTCAGCTCCTCACCTGCTACAATCTATTGGGGTTTTGACACTCTGCACCTGAGGTAAAAGAATAAAAAAAAAAACCCAGAAGGCCAAACAAAACCTAAAAAGAGAAAAGAAAAACCAGAACAAACTAAACCCCAGCCCTGCACCGAAGCCATTGATCCTGTCAGAAGCAGGAAAGAGGCACCCAACAGAGTCACAGAGCGAGAAGTTGCAAACCAGCAAGAGGTGACAAGTAATTATAGAACAGGGAAATGCAGAGGGAACTCATTTTGGATGAGCAGCGACTGATTAACGGGCCCAACATTTATTTTCTTTATTTATGGCCTGGCATCACGGGAAATTGATACAGAGCAGCCGATATACAGCATGGCTGGTGACATGTTTAGCAAATGAAGAGGCTGGGAAGAAATCAAACTGAATTATCCCCGCCGTTACTCAGCACCCCCCTGGCCTCTCCCATCCTTCAGAGGGAGGAGCAGGGGTGACACAGCACCGTGTGGCACCTCGGTGTCCCCAGGGCACGGCAGCAGGAGGGGACAGCCAGGCCACATCCTCGAGGCCATCACCTCCTGGCTGGCGGCCACAAAACCCTCGTTGTCACCACATCAGCCCAGGTGATGCTGCGAGAGCTCCCTGCGCCGAATCCTCCCCAAACCATCTTCCCCCCGCGCAATTTGGAGGTGAATTGGGGTGGGATTGAGCCCGCGACCCTATCACCTGAACCCCCGGGCATCTCACAGAAGCTCTGGGATGGAAGCGATCCCAATCCCTCTCCTCCCCCTCGCTGAGGAGCATTAAACATCGCAATTAACCCTTGAGTTTCGTGCCCTCGGAGGACTGAGCCGCTCATCCCGGCAGGATTTGCTCCCGAGGGAGAAACACGAGCTGGAGCCCACGCTCAGGGCACGGAGGGCTGGAGCCCGGGAATGCAAGGAGAGCCGCCTCATTCCCAGATAAAAGCAGCACCATGAAAGGCTCCAATCGCTCCGGCAGCCGGGGAAAGGCTGTGCCCGCAGGCGGCTCTGCCCGGGGATGAAAGGCGGCGGCGGCTTTGATGGAAAACTCCGCGACTGCAAACAAAAGGGACTGCGAGGAGGCGGCACCTGGCAGAGAACCCTCCTCGGGCACCCCCAGGAAATGGGGAGGGGAGAGGGCAGAGCCCGGAGAATCAGCGGAACGGGCCCTGGTGCAGTGGGTTTTGCCCTGGAAAATGCAAAATTTTTGCACGGGCTTTTTATAGAAACTGGTCACCAGCAGTGAAAGTTCATTCCGAGAGGAACGGGAGAAGCTTTCCAGGTGTTCAGAGGAGACCAGCTCCTCCTGGTTTGCCTTCACAAGTGCCAGCTCTCGTCAGGATCTTGTGTTTTATGCTGGGGCCTGAACGGGTTTAGGACAAAAAGGAGCTGAAAGGAGAAAAGCTTTAAAATGGCTAAGAACAGAACAGTCGAGTCCATCCAAAACAGGTTTAAAAATTTATAATTCCCTTCCATGCACCATGCTGTAAATGTTCCTTTCTGCTGCAGTTTCCCGCTGTCACCCAGGCTGGGCACCTCTGCCCCTGGTCCTGTTCTGCTCAGAGGTGACAGGAGCCCCTCCTTGTGCCCTCCAAATCCCCTCTGTGCCACCCTGCTGCTCATTCCAGGGCTGCCCAGATGTTGTCAGCACCACGGAGGGGTCTGAGATGCTGCAGCCCCCATGGCTGAGGGTCAGCAGGTGACACCTCTGAGCCAAAAAAGTGCCATTATCAGTCCCCAGTATGAGCAGGGACAGTAAATCCACCCCCCCTGCTCCCCCTGAGCTCGGCAGGGCCCGGAGCTCCCCTTTAAGAGGGACATTGGATTATGAAACACGGGTGATTTAAATGCAAATGAGTGAAAAAACACAACTTCCTTTATTAAAATGGAAATTGCACTTCAAGCCGCCACCGCGGGGAGCCCCGGGGTGTCCTGGTGCTGGCAGCAGCCACATCCTGAGCCACCACCTCGGCATTTTGGGGGGAACAGCACAGGGTGCCACGGCCAGGCTGTGCCCTGGATGTCGTTTCCAGCCCCGCTGCTCCCTTCACGTTTCCCGTTGTGAGAGGTGTCACTCAGCTGCAGCTCCCTGAGATCAGCTGTCCCCAAAGTGCTGTGCTGGAGGGAATAATTATTTTCCCATTTCCCGAGATCTCCTCACAAAATTTGTCCCTGTGGGAACAGAAAAAAGAAAATAAAAAGTAAAGACAGCCATGCCTTTCTGTTCCTCCCCGGGACAGTGAGGAATTGGGATTTTTGGGACACTTGGGGCCCAAGGCAGAGAATCAGGGATGATTCCTCCCCAGCAGCATTGCCCATAACCCCCATCCCGTGTGACACTGCACAGCCTAGCCACAGCCCCGGGATCTTCCACTTTCCCAACTCCTCCAGAAGTCCTGGCTGTTGCCTTCAGCCACCAGCTGGCTCAAGTTGCTGGAAGATTATTAAGGATAGCAGGGACTGGAAAAGTCCCAAGTGGTTATCCTCTCCAGTAAGCCCATTCCCCCAGGAGAGCATTTAATTGCCTTTTGAAGGATCCCACAGCCTCTACAGGAGCTTCCTGGCCACCCAACCGTCCTGGCATTTATTCATCCACGGGGCCTGGCTTGAACTTTGTTTTCCTTTCACTTCCTATTACTGTTCCCCTAATTCTCTCCTCCAGCCCTTTCCCGTCCTTCATCCCTCATCTCCCGCTCTGTCCTTTCCTGTTGTGGCTTTCCAGCATCCCTGTTCTGATCCTCACCACGGGAAATGTCACTGTGAGACACGGCGAGGCTGAGACGGACCTGAACCCAAACCCTGGCTGTAAACAGCCCCGGGCACCGGCCAGGACAGCTGACCAGGCTGGCACAGCCAGGGATGGTCCAGCACAGCCAGGGAGGGTCTGGCACAGCCAGGGAGGGTCTGGCATGGCCAGGGAGGGTCTGGCACAGACAGGGAGGGTCTGGCATGGCCAGGGAGGGTCTGGCACAGACAGGAAGGGTCTGGCACAGCTGGGGAGGGTCTGGCATGGCCGGTAAGGGTCTGGCATGGCCAGGGAGGGTCCTGCACAGTCAGGGAGGGTGCAGCATGGCCAGGGAGGGTCTGACACAACCAGAGAGGAGCTGGCATGGACAGGGAGGGTCTGACACAACCAGAGAGGAGCTGGCATGGCCAGGGAGGGTCTGGCATAGCTGGGAAGGGTCCAGAATGGACAGGGAAATGTCTGGCATGGCCAGGGAGGGTCTGGCATGACCAGGAAGGTCCAGCAGAGTTAAGAAGGGACTGGCACAGACAGGGAGGTCCTGGCACAGCCAAGGAGGGTCTGACACCTCCGGGGAGGATCCTACAGGGCCAGGGAGGTTCTGACATGTCCAGGGAGGGGCTGGCACAGCTGGGGAGAGCTGGGCACAGCCAGGGAGGGTTCGGCACAGCCAGCGAGGGTCCAGCATGGTCAGGGAGGGTCTGGGACAACCAGGAAGGGTCCCGCACCGCCAGGGAGGGCCCAGCAGGACACTCATAAACCCCTCACTAACCTCCATCAGGGCAGGGACAGACCCCTCAGCCTGGGCTGGGGGCAGTCACCTGCTGGCTCTCAACTCTTCCACCTCCCAGGATTTGTAGGAACAGGAATGGGAAGAGGAGGCAGATACTGGTCTCCCAGCACGAACAGGAACCAGTGCTGGGAAGCTGAACAAACCACGGGAGAGAGCACCACCTTCTCTTTTTCAGCACTTTAGAGCAATGCCCATTTGCTTAAGGCATCTAAAAATTTATGCGTGACAAACCCACAGGACCCCGTGAAGCCCCCACACCTCTGTACAACTCTGGAGGAAGTTTTGCCGAGCAAATCCTCCAGGAGCTGCCCAGGAGGTCACAGTCTCCATCCTCCAGCCCGATCCTTCCGCTCCAGCACCATTTAATCACCATTTGGAGTTTAGCATCCAGCATCACCGCCTCATCGTCAGGCACCGTGCCAGCGTCGTGAAGCATCACTTCATCCATCATTGTCGCCCAAGCTGTCTCTTCTGCCTCCCAGGCATCATTCCCGCCCCTCCCAAAAAGCCACCAAGCCACTGAGCAGGCTCTGAGCCAGCGCCAAAGTTACAGCTCCTGAGGAATGAGCCGGACTTGCTGCCCCCTAATCGGGTCCCGTCTGCTGCTGGCAGAGCTGATGTATTTATTTTCATTACATTTAATCCAGGGGTATTCTCCTCCTCCCACCTTCCCTCCAGTCCGGCTGCTGAAGCAGCAGGGCTCGGGAAAGGAGCCACCTTCCAGTTGATTTCTCATCCAGCAGAGCCAGGTCCGTGTTCCTGTCCCATTTAATTAGCACAGAGAGAGAACTGGGCTGTGCGGGGAGCAGCCGCCGAGCTGCCGCCTCCACGCAGGAATCGGGACAGGCAGAGGCTCCTCCAGCTCATCCCCTGCTCTCCTCACACCCAAATCCCCCCGTGCCACCCGGGCCAGCAGCCCCACGTAGAGCAGGGATGCTCCAAACGGGATTTTCTGCCAGCCCCCGGCTCCTCCCGGTGCGGGAGGTGAACCCTGCGGCTCTCCCCACCCCTCACAGCCGCTCCCAGGTGGCAGGAGCTGAGTCACGAAGTGAAATATGCCTCCATCCTCCCCACTTCCCCGCACCTGGTGGGAAACAATCGCTAAATCACCTCCCTCCTGCTGCGTCCATCACCCCGGCCAGGCTGCAGGGACACGGAGGGGAGAGGTTAGAAGCAGTTTTTTCTAGGATAAAAACAATAAAAATCAGGGATAAGGGCAATTAAGAGCCAGAGAAACTCTGTGATCAACTCGACTCCCAGTGCCAGGGTTGGGCTCAGCCCAGAGAAGCTGCATTTTGGGGTTTGGTGGAGCTGGCAGAGCTGCAAGGAGGGAGCAGTGGGAGCATCTCGGGGTCTGCTGCTCCAACAGGGCAGGATTTAGGGACTCAATATCATTTCCAGAGCTGCTGGAACAGCCCTGGGCCTGTGCCCTGAGCAGGGCCTGCAGCACCTTCACTGTTCAGGGCTGAGATGTGGAAAGCATCTTTCTGGAAAGTTTTAGGGCCAGGCAGAGCAAAACTCTTGTGTAATCACTGCTGAATTATGCAGCAGGAGTTATGAGCAGGGGAAATATCCTTGAAGGCTGAATTTCCCATCATGAGGAGCCGCTCAGTGTTTGGAGCACACTAATTATTCCTCAAACAAGGATGAGCTGTAATTGGAGGGGTTTATCACTCACACTTTGCAATGATGTAATTGAGTGGCAATAAATAAACCCCAGAGTAAAAGGAAGGCAGCAGATTCCCTCCAGGAGCAGGGAAGGGAGTAGGACAGCATTTCTCAGGAATGGGGGGTTGGCAGGGGGTCAGACAGATCCAAAGGGTGCCCTGGGACAGCTTTTCCCAAGCTTGAGCTGTGAAAAGATGTCAGGGACCCATCCTGATGCTCCCCAGACCCAGCAGAGCTGTCAAAGCAAAGCCAGACCTGGTGCTCCCCACACCAGGGGTTCTTTTTATCCTCGGTGTGTTTGGGAGGATTCCTGGATCAGTTCAAGGAAGCCTCTCCTGCCCAGCCCGGTTTGGGGTCAGGCCATGGATTGGGGAAGAACAAAAGCTGGAATTTCTCACCCTGAGCTCCTCACACACCTCGGAGCTGTTTCTGCATTGACTTGCAGAGCCTTTGAATCCACATTTCCCACACTGAGACCAGGCTGGAGCTGAGCAATAACAGAGATGCCATAAACTCCATCTCTCCCAGTAGTGAAATCCTGTTCAATACATTCCTAATTTTCAATTACTATTTATGTAACGCGTGGCAAAGGATTATCCCATTAAACCGAAATTAAGTGCTTCGTTCATTAATTAATGCAACTTATTTCAAGTGCTGCCAGCATTTATCCCTGGAAACGTATTGTTTAAAACCAAAACTCACAAAGGGAAAGGAGGTTGTGTGCTTGTTGCTTTTATGTGTTCTCAGAGACGAGATATGGAGCCTGTGAAGGATCCATCCAGAACGCAGGAGGGGAATCTCCCAGGGAGCAGCAGAGGAGAAATCCTGGATGGAAATGCTTTGTGTCCCCCTGGGTAAGGAGTTCCATCCTTCTATTTCCACCATTTCAGCTGGAGAAGAACAGGGAAAAGTCTTCTTTTCCCAGCCTGGAGAATTTGCTCCACCAGGTAAACCAAACATCCAGCCCCTGGCTCCTTGGGGACACCAGGATGTCACCACTCCACAGATGTGGCATCTCTCCTGGGCTCAGCCCTGTCTGTGGCTGGAGCTGCCTGAGCTCAGAGCTTCTGCAGCTCTGGGACTGCTGCCACAGGACCAGGGGCTGGTTACTCCATCCCTAAACTCCTTGGAGAGCCACATCCTGATCCCACTTGACCTCCAGGAATTACCTAGCTGGTTTGTGTCCCCCTGGGTAAGGAGGCACATCCCTGTATTTCCTCCATTTCATCTGGAGCAAAACAGGGAAAATTCTTCTTTTCCCAACCTCAATGAGGTTCTCCACCAGGCAAACCCAACAACCAGCCCCCAACTCCCTGGGTACTCCAGGATGTCACCACCCTACAGATGTGGCAGGTCCCGGTGTTCTGTGGGGTCAGAGCTGTGCTCAGTCCCTCAGTGACTGCTGCCACAGGACTCCTGGCTGGTGTCTCCATCCCTAAATCCCTTGGAGAGCCACATCCTGGTCCCACTCAGCCCCCAGGAATCACCCAGTTGGCCCAAATCAAACCTCCAGCACCGTCAGCGAGCACCAAGGAAGAGCCTGAAATGTAAATTAAGTCGAGAGTCTCTTTCCAAAACAAATTCCTTCTCAAAGAAGCAAGCCCAGACTTCATTACAACAACTCAATTATCCACGAGGCTGAGCTCTAGAGACAAGAGCTCCCCACGAGTGCTTCTCTGTGCTCTGCTCCCGTCACAACTTCTCCTCCATGAAAACGGGAGGATCAGGAACGGCTGGAGCTTCCCAAAATGGGAAATGGGAGGATCAGGAACAACTGAAACTAGAAATGGGAGGGTCAGGAACAGCTGGAACTGGAAATGGGAGGGTCAGGAACAGCTGGAGCTTCCCCAAAACTGGAAATGGGAGGATCAGGAATGGCTGAAACTGGAAATAGGAGGATCAGGAATGGCTGGAGCTTCCCCAGCATTCCTGATCAGGAAACAAATCAGCAACAGCAGGAAAACAAATCCCAGCAACAGAGGCAGAACTGGGGCTTCTCTGTGGCAGAGCCTGTCCCGGGCTGGGTTTCTCTAAGCTCCCTCCAGGGCCACTCTTTAGGATGGAAAAGTGAAATTTGATCCCCAAAGTGCCCCATCTCTCCAGAAAGGGAAGAAAACACGAGAGGCACAAGAGCTGTAAATTCATTTTGAAGCCCCTGAGTCTCTCTCTGATGAAGGAACACTGCAGGATTAATATTTTTTGGAGTCATCTTTCACTCCAGATGATGTCTTTGGAAATCAAATGGCTCTGCTGGCACTGCAGGAGCTGGGGCACCCCGGGCAGCTTTCTACATTCCCAGATTATCCTGCAGAATCCTCCCTGCCAACCCCAAAATCCCAAAATCTCCAATTCCACGAGATGGAAACTCTGAGCAGTGACTTCCAACCACCCCAGGTCCCACTCTCAGACCCTCCTGCTCCACCCCCAGCTCCAGCCTCCAGTCTCCATCTCTCTTTGGAAGCACCAAGGAACAGTGTTCCCCTCCTTTCCTTCCCATTAGCTCTGTTTCCATCCGAGCAGCAGCTTTCCGCGGGCTCCTGGGGAGGTCACAAGATTCCAGGTTTTTTACAGAAATCCATCAAATCGCCTCAGGAAAAAAAAAATACCAAAACAAAACCCTGCAGGAAATGTTCCTGTCTGTTATTTTCTAGATTGAAGAAAGGGGAAAAAATATAAAAAGAAGAATTTACAGGTAATTTCCTTGTCAAAAGTTCCTGTCTGTAAATACAATCAAGATAAGAGTGACACGGCAAATAGCTCCTTTTCTTGAATGAATGAATTATTCAATTCGCCACTGATCCCCTCTAACTGCTCCAGGATTGCCTTCTGCTTCCCTGATTTATTTTACTTTATTTAGTTCTGTAGAGAAGCGCTGCCAATAATCGAAAGGAATTCAGGCAATTTCAGGATTCAACAAATCCCTCCCGCAGCCCCGGCAGCTCAGCCCGACCCCGACTCCCCCCCAGCTCCTTCCCACTCTCCTCTGATCCAGGATTTCTTCTTCCCCAGGAGAAATCCATGGAGTAATCCAGATTACCCCTCCCTTGGAATGGAGCTGAATTTTGGGGCAGGTTGCAGAGACCCTACAGGGATAGGGGTGTCCCATAAATCTCCCTTCCCAAAGGATGGAGGAAATCCCATCCCGCACCAGGGAACGGGGATCAGATCTGCAGGCAGATCCTCCTCGGTTTCATCCCATAATTGCTCCTCCTTGGAGAGACCACAGCCGCCGTTAGGGAGTGGGAATTCACCTCTCCGCACACCTGTGGGGAATTTTATTTATTTATTTATTTATTTAGGACAACCCCAAAATCCCTGCGACGCATCAATAAAGAGCGGCGCTGCAGCCGGCGTGGAAGGCAAGGAAATGATATTACAGCTGGAAAAACCCTGCTCTGCAGCCACACCAAAGCTAATAAAAATATGACTCGGGAACAGAACTGTTTCGGAGCCGCCACATAATATCCAGAGGATGATTCAATTACAGGGGATTAGCGCTGGTCTGGCTGCAGAGCCCAAAATTCCTCCACGAGGGGCAGGTGACGGCTTCATAAACCCCCAGCCCGAGGTGTGGGGGCTCCAAGGAATGCGAGAGGAGGAGCAGCAAAGCAGAAACCAGACAAATAAACCCCTCATTCAACTCACGAAACAAATCAGGGGGATTTTTGTTCTTTTTCCCCGGAGCAGGTTTCAGCCAGGGCAGCGTTTCTTTAGGTTATTGATTAGCAATTAGAGAGGTGTTTTAGCTGCTTCTCTGCTGTGTCCGTTTTCCCCTCCAGAATTTCAATTCCACAAGAGCTATTTTCACCCAGCAATGGGGGCCAGGAAAGCAGCACTGCCTGACCCCCTGCCCTCAGACTTGCCAAAAAGCCTCGGGGAGGAGTGGGGAAGGCAGGACTCTGAAAAAGAAAAATGGGCTGGAAAGGAGAAGAAATAATCTCGGTCCAATCCAGCAGGAAGCTTCCCCCTGTGGCTTTTGGGAAGGGAAGGGAAGGGAAGGGAAGGGAAGGGAAGGGAAGGGAAGG
>JAGMWU010000028.1:3748528-3790243 GCA_018697195.1 Certhia americana
AACACGAGCCTCCCACCCCAGAGCTGCAATGGCTCCGTGCCCAAACTGGGCAGGGGGGCTCCGGTTCCCTCCTTGGGGGCTGCAGCAAAAATAGAAACCAAAACCCAACCGAGTTCATTTTTCTGTCCTGGGACATGGCCCCAAGGTGCCCCTTCTGGAGCCTGTCCTGGGGGCTCCGGCAGTGACCCCACACTCGATGATTTCCCCACCCCATTCACCCCCTCAGAGCTGGCACCAGTGCGGGACTCCCGCGTTAATTAAAGGTTAATGAACGTGCTCAGAGCACAGACATCAGTGCCCTCTACTGGGACCAGGCAGAAGGGTCTGTGGGGGAGCACTGGGCACCCTGCGTGGGTGGAAGTGCCCTGGTGTGGGAAACCTCACTGGGTGAGGGAGAGGAGCAGTACCTGCTCAGGTGAGTCCTCCTGGCACAGGCTCCTCCATCCCCATCCCATCCCATAGATCCCATCCCATCCCATGGATCCCATCCCATCCCATCCCATCCCATCCCATCCCATCCCATCCCAATCCATCCCATCCCATTCCATTATCCCATCCCATCCCATCCCATCCCATCCCATCCCATCCCATCCCATCCCATCCCATCCCATTCCATTATCCCATCCCATCCCATCCCATCCCCATCTCTGCTGCCCCACAGGGCTCCCCCAGCCCCCAGGCTCCTGTTCCAGGCTCTGGGATGGAAATTTGCCTCCAGGAGCACTGGGAGCACTGGGACAAGCCCTTTCCTGGTCCCCCAGCCTCCCAGCCAGGCAGCTCCAGTGCTCTGAGCTCAATGGGCTCTGACAGTGCTCAGGAAAAGCAAATCCCCAGGGAAAGGGAAGGAAGGGGGAAGGTGGGCTTTACAATTTATAAAACCACTCTCAGTTTGACTGCATTAGCTTTGCCTTAGGCTCCAAAACACGACAAAAGCCAAGCAGTGAGGGGGGTGAGAGGGATTGGGGGGGGAGAGGGGGGATGGCAACGAAGGAGAAAGCTGTAATTGCAATTGCTGGAATTCACTTTTAATGCTGGCTGCTGAATACAGTAAACACACTCTCAAGTCCAGGGAATAGGCATTGATTTTTTTTTTTTTTTTTGCAAGTGTTCCAGTGAAAAGCTTCAAATCAATCCTGTTCTGTCAGACACTTTTTTGCCTCTTGGCCTCCAATTACTCACTCTCCACATCCACCTTTGCCAGATCTCACCTTCACCAGGCACACCTGATGCTGAAGGAGCACTATTGGATGCAGAATCCCACCCTGCACAGCCACTGGGGCCAGGGAGGGATGAACAGCCCCAGCACAGGAAGGACTTGGTCTGCAAAGTTCTCTTGGGAGCAAGGGACAGCCAGAATGAGGAGAGGAGAGGAGAGGAGAGGAGAGGAGAGGAGAGGAGAGGAGAGGACAGGACAGGACAGGACAGGACAGGACAGGACAGGACAGGACAGGACAGGACAGGACAGGACAGGACAGGAGAAGAGGTGTGGGGATATTTCTCCCTTGTCACATCATAGGTGATGTTTTGAGGGCTCAAGCTGAAGCTCTGGGCTGGACACAGAAGCCACAGGAACTTTTTGGTTTTGTACTGAACCATCAGCAGGTTCTTCTGCTGCAGAAACACCAAGGGGTCAGTCAATCCCAGTGGGGGACCCCTCTCCCACACACCCCTCCAGTTCTCCAGGAGCCACAGGATCAGGGGCCTTCCCAAAGTTTCATTTTCCAGCTATGGCTGAGCCAAGGCAAAAGGCTGGATTTTCATTTGCAGGTTGCAGGTGATGTTTGGTCCCTGCCAGGTTTCCCAGAGGCAGGAGCTAAGGGGGAAGGGCTCTGTGTAAGATCCCAGCGAGTCCCACCAGCTGCTCAGTCCCTGCTGGAGAGCTTCAAAGCAAGGAAAAAAATGTCACTGAGCCAGGGAACAACTCCAGGCTCTTTTGTACCCTCTGCAGGGGGACAGTGTCAGACTGCAACCTGAGCCTGGCACTGGCTTTGATTGTCTCCCTGTGACTGATGAGGGAAGAGAAGTTGTTGTCAGGGTTTTGATGTTTCCCAGGACTCTACCCCCTGGATGGCAGCATGTCATCCATCTGCTCCGTGAGCAGAGGGAGGAATATTGCCCAGAAAGTCTGGGCTGTGGGATAGATACAGCAGGCCCTGTTGTCACACAGAGAGGGAACACAGTCTCCTATAAACTCAAGGTTTACTCAATGATCTTGGAGGTCTTTTTCAACCTAATTGATTTTGTGGCAATGAGGCAAAGCTGATTCTTTGTCAAGTTTTAATTCCAGGCAAGGCTTAAACAACTTCTCCTCTGCTCCCGTGGCAGAGGGAAGCTCCAGCTGCCCGTGCTCATGACAGAATCCTACACTGTGGAAGCACAGTGGGACAGGGCTGTGCCAGGGTGTCATGGGTGTCAGTGCAAAGTGTCATCAAAACTGGGGATTCTGTCACCATCTGATGAAACTGGGGTGTGGGGGAGTGGGGGAATTGTCTGTCAATGGGGCAAATGTCACAAACCAGCTGGGGCAGTTTCTGATCTCCTCACAACCCATCCTCACTCCAGGCAGCGATCTTCTGCTCATGGGCCAGGGAGTGTCACTGAGAGAATTCCATCAGCACATTGGGAAATGCTCCAGCCAGGGGAGGAGCCAAACATTCGTACCTGGATAAAAATCTGGGGTTTGGGAACACCAAACTTTCCTACCTGGATAAAAATCTGGGGTTTGGGAACACCAAACATTCCTACCTGGATAAAAATCTGGGAGTTGGAACCCCAAGCAGCCTTTCCATTGGATTCTCAGAGGAACACCAGCCCCATCTCTCCCCACTGGACCTTCAGTGACAAACTCCACTTTTCTCCAGGAGCATCCCTGCCCCAGAGCCACATCTGCCACTGGGACTGCAGCCCCCATGGGATGGCACTGCCACCAACCCCTGACACACAGGGGACAGCTGGGATCCTGACTCTGGCACTGGGTTGGTTTGTTTGTTTGTTTGTCTTACTGCATGTGTTTTGGTTTTATTGTTTATTTTAGCTCCCCTAATAAAGAATTGTTATTCCTATTCCCATATCTTCGCCTGAGAGCCCCTGAATTTTGAAATGAAAGTTACAATAAATCAGATGGAGGGGATCCATCCCTCCATTCCAAGGGAGGCTCCTGCTTTCCTCAGCACACACTGGGTGTTCAAACCACGACACAGGGGAATGCCACCCACGAGGGGGACAGAGCTGTCCCTATGGCCTGGCCAAACACATCCTGCCAGAAAGCCACAGCTGACATTTCCTAGGACAAAATTTCTCCAAAGCAGACACGGATGGAACAGACACTCACATCCCATGGCTCCTGCCACACATGCCACACTCCCCTTTCCTCTTTTTTTTTCCCCACATGGATCAGGACCTCCTGGCACAGGGGATTTGCTCTCATTCCCAACACCCAGCACAAGGAAGAGTTACCACTGCAGTGGCATGACCTTCAGCTGCTCACAGCCCAGACATTTCCTTCTGACAGCTCCCACATTCACCCTCAAATTATATGTACTGTATATGACTGTTAAGAATAATCACAGTATTTGCAGTGGTGTGTTAGGCACCAAATTATGTATAGGCAAAGCGATTAGAGAGCAGAACAAAGTGGTTGTTCATGCAGCTAATGGCCAAAGTACCACTATTTTCCATCAAGACAATTTGCAGCCAGTGCAGCATCTTCTCACTCCCCAGCCAGGAGCAGCTTTGCATGAAATCTTCAAAAACAACTCTGTTATCACAAGTCTCAACAGCAGAGCTCAGAGGGGGTTGTAACAGCCTTGATAGTCTTTAATTCTTCTCACCCCACCGCCTTTCCCTCCTGTCCCAAGTGCCTTCCTCAGGGAGATGTGGCTGAGCGTTGCCGCAGCCAAGTTGTGTATCCAGCATTTAATGGCATTAAAACTTCTGCTGACTGCCATCTTTAGATAAAAACCTGCTCTTTAGGTTTGTTTACTCAAAAATCAAAATCAATAACCATCTCAGCTTGCTGTCCTACAAGCCTTCAGTCTCAGCCAAGCATCCAGAGCCTTGTTTCCCAGGAGGATGCCAGAATATGCTCAAACCATACACAAAATTTGTGCCTTCCATCATCACCAAAGCATTTTTGTGGATAAAACATTCTAGTCCAGGTCCCCCCTGAGGTCCTCCCTCCTTTTTTCCATGGGTCTTGTCCAGAAAGCCAAGCACCTGCTTTATAAAGCCTGTCCAAGGAACTTTTCTGTGCCAGGCCCTTGGAAATAAGAGATCCAACACAATAATTCCTCCAGTCAAACCAAGAGGGAGATTATTTTAATGGCAGATTATCCCATGGGGTAGGAAGGAAACAACACAACTTCTAGGGAGATGAGGAATCTCCGGCTGGGGCTGATGAGAAGCTTGGACCAAGGATGGAGAAGGTGCAGGAAGTGCAGGGAAGGAAGCGATGAGGCTTTGGGAGCAGGAGAACAGGAATGCTGGTGCCCTTGATAGCTCTGGCTCCAAGGTTGATGGAGCTGCCAGGAGGTACAGCATGTTCTCTCCTATTGATCTATCAATGTCTGCTCTCCAGAGGAGGGATTACTCACTTCTGATAACACAGCAAGGTTGCCTCTGATGAAAATCAATGGCTCTGACTACCCAGCCTTCATTTAATTACATCACGCTGTAAATCCGTCGGGAGCAGAGCAGGGACATTCTCCACCACCACCACCACCTCTGCTCCTTGCTCCCCTCCCCAGTTTTGCACAAGTATCTTCCCAGGATTATCAAGATAAATGGCCTTGATGAGCAGAGTTTTGCTGTCTGTTCTGCAGCCAAGGGAAGGACACCGGGACTTCTCCATCACCTTGGCCCACAGCTGGCAAAGCTGGCCAGGAAGAGAAGGACAGCAGAGATGTGCAGGCACATTCCTGGCAATTAGCTTTGTGGGAAGGAGGATTGGATTAAGACTGTGTGTGAGATCAGGCAGCTTTTTACAAGCTAAATAAGCAACAAGCAGTTTGAGAGAGATTTCTCCCCCTGTTTACAAGGCCAACCAAGGCCAGGTTAATTAATCTCTCTTTCCAGCTGCCCTTCTCACTAGGGCTTGTTCTTCACTTTGAGCAAAACACCCGAGACAGCTGCTCAGATCTCTCACATTGCAGGGTGATGAAAACAAAGGCACAGATGAAAATTGCTTTAGAGCTTAGCCTCTCACAGAAAACAAACGTGCCCGTGCTGTAATTAGTACTAGGCAAGCAAAAAAAGAACCAGATCTTTGACCGGTGCTTAACCAGGGATAGTAAATAAAAATAACAACAATCTCTTCCCACACACAGAGAGCACACATAGAGGCACAAACCCAGGCAGGCCTATTTTCCTGGAGCTCACAAAAGAGGGTGGTTCATGTCTCTTGATCCTCGCACAAAGGCAGATCCCAGGCACAGGCTGTGGCTCTGTGCATGCTAAAACCCGGCAGCGACTCCCTATCAAAACAAGGCATTCACACACACTCTGCTGCCCCTGGGGAGCGTTTATAGCCGGCACAGACACGCAGCCAACAGTGGTTCATGAATCGCTCAGAGCTGTTCAGCCGAGGCTGCAGTACAGAACATCATCTGAAGCTGTGGCACAGCCCTTGCCACGCTGCCAGCCAGCAGCTGGACGTGCCAGCACTGCCATTTGGAACTGCTCTGCCGCCTCCTCCTCCTCCTCCTCTTCCTCCTCCCCCAGACACGGTTTAAGGCATTTAGTGGCAGAGATAAATTCTCCTGTGTTTATTTTAATGAAAAGGTCCCCGACAATGTTTTCTTTCCCTCGCCATTAACAGCCCAATTAGAGCTGTGAGGCCTCAGCCAGCCCTCCCCTCACAAACACTCTTCATCCTCAGCTCATCCCAGCTCCTTTCCCAGCACTTATGCAGAAAACAGAAGGCAAAGGCACAGCAGGCACCAGCAGCAGACACTTCCACAGCCCTGCAGCCAGCCACCAGCTAAACCCGGGAGCTGTGGTGCTTTAACACAGCTGGTAAACATCTGTGTGTGGGTCTCCTGTCTAGGGAGGGCTGCAGGAAGCTGAAACTCCCCAGATTTATTGGGGTTTGGCTGATGGGGTTGATGGACAGCAGGATCTACCTGGCTGTCCAGAAATCTCAGTCAGCACCAGGCTTTGCCCAGGAAAACATTTCTGATTTCACCAGTCCCATGGACAGCAGCCACAAAAGACCAAAAAACAGGTCAGAAAGTGCAAGAGCTCTTCTGGCTCAGCTGCCTGGCTGTAGGAGAGCCTGCAGGTCCAGAAGGGCTGGCTGAGCATCCCTCATAAGAGACATCTCCCTTCCTCCTCTGTCAAGGTCTCCTCTCCAAGCATGTCCTCTCTGCCAGCCAGGCTTGGAGCAGGGAGCAGGTTCCAAAGCCTTGAGTCACCAAGCTTAGAGCCCTGCCAGAGCCTGGCACGTCCCTGAGAGCTGGGGACACAGGCAAGGAGCAGTCTCCATGTGTGCTCGCTGCTCCTCAGCATCCAGACGTCATCTCCAACCCACTTGCTGAAGGCTGACGCGTTCCAGGGAGGAATAAGACACCCTTAGGAACAGCTCTTCCCCCTCAGCAAGGGTGTCCTGAAGGAATTGCCAAAAATATGCTTTTCTCTGGGTTTTTGCGAGGGCTCTGCTGGCAAAAGGACAGGCTGCAACTCCAGGGAAAGGGGCTCTGGAGCCAGGAATTCATCCTGCAAACACAGGGGCAAAAGGCTGCCTGGTCAGCAGTCGTTGGCAGATTTCGGTTAGAAGGATTGTGGCAGGGATTCTCAAGAGAGAGTTCTCTGAGGAAAAAGGCAGGGGAGGGAAAAATACCCTTAATTTCTAGATTATCTTATTTCTTAGCCCTTTGCTATCAATTGCCTTGAGATACGGCCATCGATACCAGCAGACAACTTGCACTCCTTATCCCTTATCCTTATCCTTATGAGAAAAAACTCTAAAACAGGGAACATTCTCCTGGCCCAGTGACCTCAGAGATCAACTCCCCTTTCTCTGCTGTCAACAGAAAGACTGGGCTAAGTTACCAACAGCACATTCCCAAGATTCTTTCCTCAAATGTGGCTCAAATTGGCTAATGCATTAGGAGATTACTGGGGTGGAAAGGGCAGGGGAGATGGACGGAATGCAATCACCAGGCCTCATTTCTCCTGGAAGCTCTATTAATGGACAAAGAGCCCTTTGGCACATAGGCAGAGGGTAGCAGTGAGAAAGACAGAAGGAAAATGCCTCCTGGGATTGATGTTTTCCTGTTCCACTGGCATCTTGTCCCAGGCCTTCCCTGCATCAGCATTCACACAGCTCCCTGTGAGGGGACAGCTCCCTGTCACACACAGCAGCAGCTGACCGCTAATTAATCCCAGTGCCAACACTGCCCAACCTTTCCCACTCCTCCCACGTTAATTTATTTAATTTATTGCTGTATTGTTGCCAGACCCACTAGTTAACTTCTCTCCAAGCAACTGCAACGGGGAAAGATCTGGAAGTTATCCCAGGGCCGTGTAAGACAGGAAATCATTTCCCACGTCAGGTCCTGAGGCTTGCTTTGATCATGTAAACACACACAAATCAATTGGCTGCAGGATGGATGCCAGAGGTGGGAGACAGGTATTCCAGGGAGCTACAGCCACGGCTGCTGGAGCCTCTGCTCTGGGAAGAACATCCCTTATCCTGGCTGACTTTGATGGAGGGATGCCAGCTGGCATCAGAGAAGGTTTATCCCTTGTCACACAGTTCCTCTGCAGAGCTCGACAGCAGCACTGGGAACACTCAGGCCCAGGAGCAAAGTCTCTTTAAGTGGATTCAGCAGACCTGGGCCAGTTCTCAGCTTCAGGAGCCTCTGGCCTGGCGTGGCATGGCCCAGAACGTGGCACAGCTCAGTCTGACTGGATTTAGTTCAGAGCTCCACACTCGCACCCTCTGTGATGCCTTTCCTTCCTCTGAGCTCTTCCAGCCGAGCTTGTTAAGCCTCATCACAAACTGTAAACCTCAACCCCGAGTTCCAGCACCGCCCCGAGCTCGCCACCCAAGCGTTGGGAGATCTCTGCACGACTCCAGCAAATCATTTAATCCCTGCACTTCATTTCCTCTAAGGGATCATTCCCACTCTGTTCCTCCATCCCTGGGATAAAGACCAACCCCAGATTTAGGGGCTGGCACTTGGGGTCCCCAGCCATGCAGATGGAGCCCAGCCGTTGAGACCTTAAGGGTTTAGGTTTTATATTTTTCATATATTTGTAATCCTGCAATTCTTTAGTGTGTCACTCTAAACTCCATATACAGTGTGAGCTGCTGTTTTCCACTTTCACAAAACAATTCCTCTCCAGGCCTAGGAATCAAGGACACCTCACTGCCTCAGTGAGATGTAAACAAAAGTGAGCTGGGGGGAGCAAACTGGGGGTAAATGACTTCATTTTCTGAAGCTGTAACTGGAAGATTTTAACCCCCAATATGCAAATGGACCAAATTTATAAAAATATGAAAACCCATGACCCATCATCCATTTTGGGTGTAGCTCCTGGGGGGGGCTTCATCTGCCTGAAATGTACCTGTGTCATTGCCCAGAACACTCCTCTGACTGTTCTGGATGATTTCAGACCCGGACAGGGGGTTGAGAGACCTTGGCATGGAGTCAAAAATTCTTGTGCCTTCCATTTTAGCCCTTGGGAGAAATTGCCATCTCTGTGTGAGAATTTACAACCACAAGAGTTTGAATAAAGTGATAGTTAATTTGTCACAGGGTGAAAAGCAGATTTCTGGGGTTTTTAGAATGGTAAACAGAAAAGATAAGATGGAGGATCCTCATGGTTTTTAGGCTCCTTCCTTCTTCTTCATCTGCTCCATCTTCTGCTGTGGCGGTGGCACTTTCTGGTTGGCTTAGAGTAGAGACTGACTTTCTAACAAAGGTGATATGCATTGGAAAATTATTGTAAATACTGCACACGTTGCTTTTAATATAAAAGTATCCACCACCTTGGGGGTGGTGTTTTGTGTCTTGAACTGACCTGCTGAACAGACCTCTGCTAGTTAGTGAAAGAATGTAATAGATAAGAAAGAATAAACAACCTTGGAAAACAGAAGAGATGTCTCTTGACCTTTTCTTCAATCTTGGGGCTGGGGAAAAAAGACTTTCTGCATCTCAGGAATCACCAAAACACTCAAAACCCCGAGATACCTGGAGGCGCTTCAATAAATAAAACCGCTTTTTATTCCCTTAATTTTGCCTGGCCTCTGTTTTTAGGTAGGCATCACCGTGATGGGGATTCAAGCGTTGTCCCTGCTGCCCACAGGAGCTGCTCCAGCTGAGGATTCATTCCCCAGCGAGCTGTCCCTGAGCTGGATCTCCCCAGGGCTGCTGGCAGCACACGTGCTGCTGCAGCACGCGGAGCTGACCGAGCAGCTTATCGCCTTCCCCCTGGCTCATTACACCTCGGCAGCTTTGTGTCTGGGAAAAAGGAACACCGGGAACCCATCTCAGCAGCGGCGCTCGAGCAGGGCCTGCGTGGCTTGGAGAGCAGAGAGCTGAGATAAACACAGGTCCCGCTTTGTCAGGGGCTCTTTATCTCCCTGAGGGGTCTGTGAGGGCAGGGCAGGAGCCCACAGATATCTCACCAGGCTCTGTTCTGGCAGCTTTCTGCCTGGAGAAGGTTTCTATTCCCAGGAGAAAAGGCAGGTATCCGTCAGCAGCCTGAGCGGGGTCAGCAGCCTCTCTCTCCCCCAGCACGGGGTGCCAGCAGCCCCAGGGGAACAGAAGGATTTGAGGGGGTGAATCTCCATCCTCAGCTTTCAGGGAAGTGTGGGAACAAGGACTCTTCCTACCCTGGAGAGCCCGAGGGAAGGGTCCCTGAGGGGTGATGGAGGGGCAGCAAGGGCTGGGCACAGCAGTGTGTGAGCAGAGGTGGCAGGAGCGGGTCCCTGTCACCCGCGGGGCCAGGCTGTGGCAGCCACGCTGTGCTCCAGACCACAGCTCCCTCCCTGCTCCCAAACCAGCTCCAGTGCCTGTTCCTTTCTCCAGCACATGAAACACAGATGTCAGCTCCTGGTGACACTGAAATTGTAGTTTAGGGGAGCCCTGAACCCATCAGGAGACAAAGCCCTGACCCTGAGGCTGCCCCAGAGCTCTGCAGGTGGCTCAGGCAGTGTTGGTGCAGGGTTTGGGGGTGTGGGGAGGGAGAATCCTCCTCAGCCACCAGCTGCAGCCAAGGGAGCCATGGTGGAAAGAGCCTGTGAGATTCATGGAAATGGCTCCACTCCTTCTCTGGCAAAAAGGCTGGGAGCTCACAGCCTCTCCTGCCTGCTCGGTGTCATGACCTCCAGCATGGCAGGAGAGGACAGGAGGGGTTGGGGTGGCCAAGCCTCAGCCTCAGCTGACCCACACATCCTGACCCACAGCTCTGAAGTCCCTCTCAGGACAAAGCTCACTTCCCAAGGGAGAGGAAGGTGAGAAATGCAAGGCCATGGCCAAGAGACACCCCTGGCTTGGGGCAAACTCCTGGGTCTCATTGTGGCCATGGAGGCTGGGAAGGTGAGCTGGGGAGGGAAAGGATTTAACCCAAAGTAGCCAAAGGACTCAGATTTAACCTGGGCAGGCAGCAAAGTTCAATCACATCCAGTGCTCTGTGGGGGTGAGCTCCAGCCACCAGCTCAACTTGAGCCCAGGGTGCCTGGCTTCCCTCTTTTAGCTCAAACTCAGCACAGACTTCTCCTTTCTTCCTCTGGCATGGATCAATCCATGGAAATGAGCTCCAAGACAGGGCACATTGTTAGAATATGCTTAGAGATGCAGTTCAAGGAAACCAAAGGCATCCTGGAGCCCCAGGCAAGCTCCCTGCAGAGAAAACACCAACTCGGTGTAAAGCAGCTTTTTCCTTTAATTTTGGACCCCCTTCGGGCTGAGCGGGGCCAGGATGTGAGGGCAGGTGGGCACAGCCCCTCACTGGCATCACCACCACGGCCTCAACCTGCAGGTGAGCTCCCCTGCCTTGACAGCAGAGCATGCAGGGGGAGTGTTTCTAATTAAAAACCCTCAGAAAGCTGCTTCAGAAAGAAAATAATTTAAAGGAAAAAAAAATAATTAGGAAAAAAAAAAATTCCCAGCCATATCTCAATTGCAAAGTTCCTGCCTGAGCCGTTTCATTTCCATTTTGCACCACAATAGGAAGAGAGCAAACAATGGCTGAGAGGAAGCAGCCTGATTGTGGGGAGGCAAGGTGCCACCACGCTCATTCTTCATCAAACGTGGGTGAACCCGATTTAAAAAAACTTTAAAATATAAATATATCCATTTCTTCACTTCATTACCTCCCCACACTAAAAAAACCCAAAACAACAACCCCTCAGGACAGCTCATTGCAGCTCCTTCCCAGCTCAGCTGCCCTCACTCACTGCCTCAGGCTTCTTGTCTCCCCAGACTGGGAGATTTGGGAAGGAGAGGGACATTCCAGGGCCATCATTCCCAGTGCCACCAAAGGGTCACCTCTGTCAGGAGCTGGGGAGCAGCACCCATCCCACCTGAAGAGAAGGAGAAGGAAGAGAATACAGCTGGCATCACTTGCAGGAGGGCTGGGAGGGCCTCGCCCTGGGTGCCAGCTCCAGGTACCAGCTCCAGGTACCAGTTCTGGGTGCCAGCTCTGGGTGCCAGCTCTGGGTTATTCAGTGTCGGAGGGGACCCGCCGCCGCCGCTTCCCGGGTTCCCATGGCGACGGGCGCTCGGTGCTGCGTGTGAAACACCCCCTTCGCTTATTGATTGAGCCGCCGTCAAATTCAATCACAAGCGAAAATGGATTTTTTAATGCGACTATTAGCTGCTTTTGAAAGGCAAATTGAGTTCGGTTATACCGAGTCAGCCATCAAAAAACAATTTGCCGTCATCCAGACGGGCCGGAGAGGAGCCCGGCCGGGAGCGGCGGCTGCGTGCCCGCGGATCGGGAGATCCGAGACGGGAACGGCGGGGAAATGCGGCTTTTCCTCCTCAAAAACGCACTGGATGAGGAAGGTGAGGCGCAAGGCTGGGCTTTGAGGGGCTGGCGTGGCTTGTGGGATCCATGGTTGGAAAGGAGCAGGGGGTTCAAGGAGCGGTTTTGGTGGGGTTCAGCCCAAACACACAAGCAGGGCTTCAGGGTGAGCCTGGTGGAGGCTGTCCCAAATGCTGGGGTGCACAAGAGGGGTCAAGAGAGAAGGACACACGGCCCACAGTGCTGTGGTGAAGCCCAAGCTGTGTCACCCCCTCCCTGTGCCACCCCACAGCCACCACAAGCCAACAAAGCTCATTTCCTTCCAGCCGCTGGAAAATAAGATTTTTCCCTCGCTGATTAGTGAAGCGGATTCTCATTACTATGTTAAGTAAGGATCAATATCGCAGCCAAGTCTGAAATCAGCCCTGTCTGGTGCAGTGCTGAGCCCACCAGTTTCCCCAGTTTGGGGCTGAGCAGCATCTCTGGGGGGCATTCACAGCACCAGAGGAAGGAGGTGGGACAGGACAGAGCAGTTTTTAACTGAATCTGAAGTTCAGACAAAACTCTGCTAGATGTGAGATGACTTGTCTGTACACACACATTCATAAATAAAACCCTCTATATGTTAAAAAATCCACAAGAAAATAAATGCATTTTCCCCCTGCAGAGCTCCAGGATTATGATAGAGCTCGTTAATTAAAAACCCATTGTTTTCAGCCCCCCTTGAGAACCCTCCAATAAATAAATAAAGATCCAACTTCACTTTGGGTGCCACCTTTCCAGGTTCTCTCAATCCCATGAGCAAACTCACAGGCCTTGTTAAACACTGGCAGGAGCAGTCCAGGAATTTCTATAGCAGCATAATCCAAAGATCTGCTTTCAAAGAGCCTCTGCTTCCTGCAAAGCTCCAGCCTGGGCTAATGAGAGCTTAACCACATGTTTGTGGTGGATGAAATAGTATCATTTTGCAATTATTATCATTCAAACATTATTTATTTAACCCACAGCCACATTATATTGACTGCAGAATTGCTGTCATTTTTACTTTTGATGGCTCTCTTATTGAGCTGAGTGTGAGGAATTGTGTTCCGTGTTCCCGATGTGGGGGAGGCTTTCCCTGCTCCCTCAGCCTCTCCCCAGCCAGGTCCAAGTCTCTGGCCAAGAGCTGGTGGTGTTTGGTACCAGAATCCCCAAAAATGGGCATTTTCCCACCTTTTCCTCTGCTTCACCCTCCCTCACTGGTCATATTTGGGGAATTAATCTGTTCTGACCACCTACACAAAGCCCTGTGCTTAAAGAAAAAAGAGCACAAAGAGTTCCAGGTAAGGACAGAAGGAGGATTTGGTGCCACCCTTGTACCCCCCCAGCAGCTCTGAAAGCTCCTTTGTGAGAGCTGGAGAGGGGAGGCAGCAGCTGAGGAGCTCTGTGCATCCCAGAAAATCCAAACGTGGGGATAACAGACAGCCTTGGGCTCAAAACCCTTCTCCAAGGAAGCAGCAGGATGAGCCCCAGCCAACATCCCTGGGGTTTGCAGCAAAATAAACACCAAGGGGTGCACGACTCAAGATCTGAATGTCAGCAGGGTAAAAAAAAAAGTCTGGCCTCCCTCTCCCTCCTGGCCCTGGCTCTTCTGTCACACATCACTCTCCCGAAGCCTTGCAAGTTGTATTCACACAACAGGAAATCCAACATTCCCCTTCGCCTTCTTCTTTCTTCCTCTCCTTTAATTTTCCCCAAATGTAAATGAGGAAGTCATCTCTCCTCCGGTGATGAAACATCTGCCTGGAGAAGCTTGCAGTGCAATGCAACATATTTTGATCACTGCTCCATCTAATTACAGAGAAGAGAAGAGAAAAATCACAAAGCAGGGTTTGGGACTTTTTTTTTTTCCCCCCCCAAAACACAAGGCATCTGAAAAATAATAGAAAAACAGCAGCACTGACAATCAGAGCAGAGGCAGCTTCCCCATCAGCTCTGAAAAAACAGCACTGGAATACAGAACCTGCTTGGAAGCAGAAGGATTTCAGGGTGAGATAGGGAAAGATTAATTGCTCGTGCCAAGGACATGTGGGAATGGAATTGGAATCTCTGTATCCTCAAAGTTAGAGGCTGCTCCAGCCAGGCCACAGTGATCTGGCTGCACATCCACCCCTTGGGGCTCACCAGGGCCAAGTTCTTGCAGCTCCCTCACACCTACTCCAGAGCACAAGGGAAGGAGGGACCCGGGGGTGGGGGGGGAAGAGCCTCAAAGGGCAAACTCACAAGTTTCAAGACCCACCAAATACTTGATGTTGAGGAGCCAAGATGCAGAGGGAGCAAAGGCTGAAGCTCAAAACTGGGGTGCACTGGCTGACCCAAGACAGGAACAGCAGTTCCTCTCCAGGAGCAAGCCCAGATCATGCCAGGGAAGCTCTGGAGAAGCACAGACACAGCTTCAACCTGAGCCCTCACCTTGGCCTCGGCTCCTGAAGTGACAACGGGAGAGGTCTCAAAAGCACGGCAGGCAGCACCACCCACACCCCTCGGCATTCCAGAGGGGCTGATTGCTTCCCTTGTTTATCTCTGAAATAATTCACTGTGAAGCACTGGTGGGGTGCAGCCTCCAGCCACTCAAGGATGTTGTTCACGGCGGGAAACTGAGCGTTTAGGAGTTCCAAATGAAACCCTAATCATTCCTGTCTTGCTCTTCAAGCTCAAAGGGAGTCCATGGCTAAGCAGCAGCAAACAGCACCTCTAACGAGACCTTGCATGGCAAGGAATCAAGCCCAGCACCGGGGGAGCCTGTTCAGCAGCCTCGCTGGAGGAACGCTGACAGGTTGTTTATAGCAGCTTACAGAAAGGCAGTGCAAAATAAACAGGAGGCTACCTGCCTTCCACCCTTCTCCCACCCGGATTTCCAAGGGACAACTTGATTTCCCTTCTAAACGTTTCAAGTTTCCAGAAGAGGAAAACAAAACGCTGCCTGTGATGAATGGATGCTGGCAGCTGGTGGAGACAGGTACGGCACTTCAAGCCGTGGGAAACCGGCCCAAAACGTTCAGGCACCGCAAGGAAACAAAAGAGCTGATGGGAAGGATGCCCACAGACAGGCAGGGGGGTCCCAAGCCCCTGTTTTTCTTCACAGAGAGATTTGTCAGCAGCATTCTGCTGGCAAACAGGCCCCCGTCCATCTTGCCTGCCAGCTCTGTTCCAAAACAATTGCTCCAAGGATTGTCCTTGCCGTTTGTTACCCTGCCTGAGCGAGAAGACACACAAGTGAGCAGCAGGGGCCTGTCTGGAGCCAAGAATGGTTTAATCCAAGTCCATCTGCATGTGGAGAACAGGGGGGAAGAGCTGGGGCCTACAGAGCTCATCACTACCACCAGGAAAACAAACACTTCAAAATTATGCCTGCCCCAGACACCCCGAGCTGCTCCTGAAAGGTCACATCCCTCCTCATTGTGGGTTTAATCCAAGTCTTGGCTGTCAGGGAGAGAGAAGCACACAGGCCTGGGGCTCTCCAAGATGGAATTAGTCCTCTCTGAGTCCTCCCCTGTGAGTACAGGCACGTGTGTGTGTGGGGAGCACGTTGTCACCTTGTTGGAATGCCGTGTGCTCCCTCCGAGTACAGCTGGTGCCGACAAGGTCAGCAGCAAGAAGAGAGCTCACCCTGGGCTAACGGGAGGCAGAGAATCAGAAGATTAGTCACCATCCAGAGATCCGCGTTTCCTGGGAAATAAACCAGCTGACAAGGGGTGGAGGACATGAGAGATGCGGGACGGTGCGGGATTCCATGCTGGAATTCAGCCCCTGGCTCTGCCCCAAATCCACACAGCCTCTTCTTCCCTCTCTGCATGTCCTGATTCACCTCCCGCTCCCCAGCTCCTCTCGGGGGCACTGGAAGCTCTCTGGGGTTTGCCAAGGGCAAGTTCTTGCAAGCACAACCAAAATCCCCGAGTTCCCCAGGGTCAAAGGGAGAGCTGGTCCTAACCCCAGGCAGGACAGACAGAGAGGGGCTCCCCCCCCCCGCCTATTTCTGCTGTCTCCCAGGACACAGGAGTGTTCCCAAGCGGATCTGTCAGTCTATTTGGAGCATCAATGTTTGTCTAAGCAAATAGCTCGGAAAGCTCCACAAATAGCAGGAGGGCTGGTTAATTGGGAAGAAGGCAGAGAACCACAGAGCAAATCACATGCAGGCAGCACCAAAGGCAGGGAAGAGCACGGCTGAGGGGATCTGGCCGCCCCAAGGGCACGTTTGCCCTCCATGCATTGTTTTCTCGGTCCCAGCACCACTGTCAACAACACTTTCTGCATATGCAAATAGGACCATACTCCCGCAATTACATGGCAATCAGAGGCAAATTACATTCTTGCTGTTTACTTTCAGTGTCCTTAATTAATCCGGTTATTAGACGATTAATGAAGCTTGTTTGGTGAAAAACTCATAGCATTTACAGCGCGAGCTCACGCGTGCAGCCGGCTGGCATCTGGCTCCGCATCGGCACGTGGGGCTGCAGGCAGCGTGTCCAGCGCCTGTCCCCAAGGCCAGCAGAGCGAGGTGACACTGACACCGGCCCCGCAGGGCTCGGGGGGGGGTGAGGGGGGAGCTCAGAGCTTGGCTTTTCCAGCTGTGCCTCCTCTCCAGGAGCTCAGTCCTGCAGCTCCAGCCAAGCAGCGCATCGCAGCTCCCTGCCTGGAGACACAGCCGCCGCCTCCCTGCTCCTCTCCAAAGGCAGCCAGGACCCACACCGGCAGCTCCCACCGGTCTGGCAGCTGCTGGGGAAGGTTCCCAGATCCGTGCAGCCCGCTGGCCCCCGTCATCCCTCTCCTCAGCCGGCTCCCGAGGCACCCTGCCCGCCCCAAAGGTCACCCCAGCTCGTGTTTGGTTAAGCAGCCGATAATGAAGTGGCATGTTCATCTAATGATCAAACTGCTGCACCACGAGCATGAAAGGATGAGGAGAACTAATTAAGAAGCTCATTTGCATACTCCAGCGTTTCCGGTGCACGTATGGGGTTCCCATAGCAACCGGTACAAAAGCCGGTGATGGTGTGTGGGTTTTAGTGGGTTTTAAGTGCTGTTCCTTCCCTTTGTCATCTCCTGCAGATCACAAAGGCTCTGCGAGGAAGGTGCGGTGACACCGGGCTGGGGAGGGACATTTCTGCACAGCAAGGGCTGGGGGGGGGGACAAACGAGCTGAGCCCGCTCCCAGCGCCACCAACTCAGGTACCTGAGAGGGCAGCAGGGATTTTGGGGGCTGAGGACACACTTGAGCAGAAATCCCTGGCCTGATACTGCTCTATCCAAAACTTTCCTTCTGAGTCACTTTGGTCTCAGCTCCCTGAGGAGGCGACAGCTCCAGAGGGAGGTTTTGCAGGGGACTGCATCAAATGCCGCAGCATCCCGGAGCCCTGAGGAGGGACAGGCTGCAGGGAGCTCGGGGTGACGCCTGCAGCACCCGGGACATGGGGACACTGCGGGATGAGACCCTAAATGCTGCACCCCAGTGTGGGAAGGAGGAAATCAGGACTGGCCAGGTGAAGGTGGCAGCTGAAGTCCCAGCAGGTTCCCCGCAGTGCGGTGCAGTCCAGCCCCGGCTCCTTCCATCATGTCACTTTTCCTAAGCACCAAGATTTCTTTTCTACTTTGTGTTTCTGGCAAGAAACCTTTGCATTTAGATAAGGAATAAAGCCTGGAATCAGATCTGAACTCTGCAGCAGAGATCAACATTTTAATGAATTAAATATATTCCAAACTAAATGTAACCTCTTAGCGCTCCGATTTTTGAGTGAGACTAACTTAAAGAAAAAGCCAACAATCCAACTCATTTCAGCTCTCCCCGGCTGTGAACTGGCCACAGGCCAATCAATTATCTCGAATTTATTCGTTATTCAACTTCCCTCCAACAGCCAATTTCCAGGCTGTGAATTGCAGGTGAGCGGCTCCTGCGGCCGCGGCTGCGCTCTCCTCCCAGACCAGTTTGCAGGTACTGGTTTCACTGGGCTGGCCCGGGGCCACCGGCGAGGCAGGACACTCCGGCTGGCGCGTTCGGAGTCAGACAGCACCGGGGGCACTGGAGGGACAGCGGCTGTGTGACATCCAGCAGCAGCGTTTCCAGATGCAAACAGAGCCCGAGCATCCCCCGAGGGCTGCGCGGCGCTGTCAGGCCTGGGAAGAGACATTTAATTCCTGCCTGTTAATTCCAGGCTGCGCAGGGAGGGCAGAGCTGCTGCAGAAACGCGTTTGGTGGCTGGGGGCAGATGCTGCGGCTGAACGGAGCCCTGCGTGCTCAGAGATGTTTGCTGGGAGGGGAAGGGAAATTTGGGGAGTGGGGAGGGCAAGGATGAGACCTCGGCTGTGCTGCTCCAGGCTCAGCCAAGGCCGGTTCTGGAGTTTGGGGGGCAGGTGAGGGAGGAGAACGATGCCAAGGATCGGCAGCAGAGGAAGCCCAGCTGGTCCTTCCTGCAGCCCCCGCCACGCTCAGGGCTGGAGAAGCTCCAGAACTCTCACCCCTCTGCTTCAAACACCTCACCCCACTCCAACCAGGAGCTTTTCTTCTGTCCCCAGCCCACCCAGCATCCTGGAATGAGCTCCAAACCCATCAAGCTGGAAGAAGTCCCCTTGCCCATCCAAATCTTTCTCCTCCCCTAACATTGTTTTTGCTTCCCCCCCCCCCCCCCCGCTTTTTATTCTCAATAAAAACATAATTACAGGCTTTTAAAAAAAGCAAATTATAGTGACATACTTTAATTATCTCCAAGCAATGGAGGACTAAATTACACAGTCAGGGAATCGGAGGTTACCTAAAAATAAAAGCAAGAAGCTTCATTAAATGCTAATTGCAGCTTTCACCACTGAAGTGAGATTTCAACACAGACCACCATTGACTCACTGGGCCCTACAAGAGAACACTGGGGCTGGGGAGAGACCCTTGGATACACAACTCGTGCCTCCATCAGTGGCTCCAGCCACAGGGATTGCTCCAAAGGGAGCTCCAAAAGCTCCACTGCTGCTGGACCTTCCCCAGCCACAGGGCTGGGTGCTGCCACCTCCCTCCAGGGCACCCACTGTCCCCTCCACCTGACTCAGAGGCACTGCCCACCTTCCCAGCAGCACTGAGGGGCTCATCACAGCTCCTCCAATGCTTTGGAGCAGAGAAAGCGAGCTCCAGTTTTTCCCAGAGCTGGCCCTGCGCCATGAATGGAATCACAGCACCCCCCTCAACTTTGCTGCTCTCTGCTCTGAGGCTCTCCTGGAGTGAAAATGGGTCCTTGGGGTTCTCCTTATGGCAGAGGAGCTGAATGGAGCCCTGTCCTGCTGTCCTGTCCAAACTAAGCTCTGCTCCAGCCCTGCTCCTCCCATCCCCTTCCTCCAGATTTCCTCCCCAGGGAGAGGAAACAACAGGAGATCTCCAGGGCCAGAGGGGCAGGGGCTGATTTTCCCTAACACACGGGAAGGGAAGCACGAGGTGGCATGCAGGCTGGAAAATTTGCAGGGAAATTATCTTGTTTTTCCATTTCCCATCGAGTTGGCCTAATTATGCCACCGAAGTCTGTAATTTGCCTCTCACAGAAGAGAGTTAATGACTGGTTCCAGGCTGCTGCTGCTCCAGGCGGGGGCACAGCTCCCACTCCAGCCCCCAGCTGTGCCCTGGGACCCCAAAAGTTCCCGCTTGTCCCTGGAGAAGGAAGCTCAGGGGAAGAGCTGGCGATTTGAAACAGCAGCCAAGGACAACAAAAAAGTTCCAGGAGGCAGGAAGATATGAGCAGGGGATGGAGGGAGATGGCACCAGCCCAGGTTTTTCCCTCACCACTTCTCAAGGTCCCAGGAAAAGTGAAAAACCTGCAGGTCAAGCACTCAGGGAACTCAGGCAATTATTGTTGTTTAAATTCAACAGCCCTTCATGGAAATAAGAGGAAAATCAGACAAGTGCTTTTATAGCTCAAAGGGAGGTGAGGAGGAGAAACGATGGCAACAGTTTCCAGATGTCTCATTTAAAAAAAAAAACCTTAAAATACCCAAAATACCAAAAACTAGGAATTTGATATCCAGGAATCAGCATCCAATCTGCTCTCCTCCCCAGCCACAGGCAGAGCTATCCTCAAATATATTAAGCAAGGCAGAAAAGCAGAATCTGGATCCTCATAGGTCCCTGCTGCAACATCCACAGCAGAGCCTGGCTGGATCCCCATCCATCTCAATGGCTCACAGGCTGCTCCCTTTTAATTAGCTCCCATAATCAAAGAGGTGTTTAGAATTAAACAGCATTGTAACAGAAGGTGCTGGATAAAATCAACCAGCTGTGTTGGGAGGTCACTGCATCCACCACTGGAATGAACTGGGAGGGACCGGGGTCCTTCAGGTTTGGGGTGAGGGGAGGCAGGTGGAGGCTGTAATTAAATCAGAATCAGCCTTTCCAGTCATTATCAGGCAGAATTCAGGGTGAAAGCTGCTCTTGACACCATGAGAGCAGAATCCCTGAGCCAGAAGCTGCACCAGAGACATCAACTCGGGTTTTCTCAGAGCCCTCTGAACCAGGCAGTGCCTCACATCCGATCCGACAGTGATGGATGTGTTGGGAACGAAGCAGTTTTTTCTCCTGAGAAGCTCTTTTGACAAGTATGATCTTATCAAAGTTTCGAGCTTTTCATTACGCTGCCTTTTTTTTTTTTTCCTTTTTTAACTCCTGCCTTCAAGCCAGGCAGAGAGCAGCTGCGTTTCCCTCTGGCACCAATTCCTGGCTGAAGCTCCCGTGGGGCTCAGGGCACCCAGGTGCCCTCCACACACACCCAGGGTGAGAGCAGAGCTGTGATTAACACACAAACAGAACAGAAATGTGCAAAACACAGGGTGACACCACACAGGCTCAGAGAGGGGGAAATAGCAGCACTTTGGGGTTGGGGGAACAAAGGGACAGGGATCCCAGGCCAGGTCATCACCAGCTCCAGCATTTTATTGGGCAGATGAACCAAAACTTGTCCAGAAGCTGGAGGCACCTAACACCTCTCTGCCTCCTTTCCTCCTCTCCCAAAAGAGAGACAGGTTTGGAGCCTCCTCTCCTGAGCACAGCCAGCCCCAACCCAAGAGGGGAACACTTGGAGTGCCCAGGCCAGAGACAGAAACAGCAGCAAACAAGGAACCAAACTGCCCCAGAAAGGCACAGCCCAGACCTGGGGAACAACCTCACACACAGCTGTGTCATCTGAGGTGTAGGAGAGACAGAGGTAGGATGGTTGGGATGGAGGGAGATGAGAGATCTCTGCAGCCAGGGCTTGGAATTTGGGGTTTGTTGTTTACTGGGGGCCCTGCTTGGAGCTGCTTTGGGAGCAGACCCCAAAGAGAGCCAAGTTCCCAAGAGAGGGAGTGAGAGAAAGAGCAAGAGAGTAAGAGAGTGAAGTTCTTGTTACAACACAATAGATCTTCTTCTGTGCTGAATATTCTAATTCTCACTGACCAATCTGGTACAAGATACAAATCCTATGGCATTTCCATACAGCCTGTAAGAATCCTTACATTCCCATACTGTGTTACATTTTAAACCCTAAAAGCTGCTCTTTGGACCCCTTCTGCCAGGCTGGCAGGGTTTGCTGTGCCCCTTGGAGCTGTGTGCAGGCACAGGGGATTGTCTGATCCCAAGGGGATTCCCTTCAGCTCCCATCCCATTGTTTAACACTTGTTCAGTAACTAAAGCTTGCTCTGTCACAGCTTGCTTTCATTTCAATCTCCCTTGGAGTTTCCATATTCTCCAAATCTT
Organism: Certhia americana; assembly: GCA_018697195.1. NCBI lineage: Eukaryota > Metazoa > Chordata > Aves > Passeriformes > Certhiidae > Certhia > Certhia americana. The sequence goes on from JAGMWU010000028.1 coordinate 3,770,235, forward strand.
TTGCCAGGCAATCATATTGATAAGGCTTTCCTGTCTTATCTTCCCCAACACCAAGGACAGGCTGGAGCCAGGAGGAGGAACCCTGGCTGAGCTGTTTTTGCTGGCCTTGTTAGCCCAGCATCCTTTAGGTTGGAAAAGCCCTCTGAGATCCTCCAGTCCACCCCTTAACCCAGCAATGCCCCATGCCCCCAAACTTTTTAAACAAACCCCTCCAGGCACTGCCTGGGGCAATGGGAAGGTGCAGGAAGTCCTGGGAAAGCTCCTCCTCTCTGCTCCATCCCCACAGCCTCCACCCAGAGCTCAGGGAAGAGAAAATGAGCAGCGATCAGCCCCTTGCACCCCAAACCTGCCCCAGTGCCCCCTGCCAGGGACATGCCGAGCTCCTCTCTCCCTCTCCCATCCCCTCTCACACAATTTGCAGCTGCCTGCCATCTCCAGGGATGCCTGGAGGGGAAGGACACAAAGCCCTGAGCTCTCCCAGAGGGTTTGGCTGCTCAAAACCTGCCCTGGCACCTCCTGAAACCAAGTCACCAAGAGACAGCAAACGCCGAGTGCAAAACCAGGGTCTTTTATTAGAAATCTCCTCGTATAAAAATGATCATGCTCTACACAGTCATCGAATAATTCATAAACATCCAGGCACTGAACTTTGTTTTTTTGTGTGTTTTTGTTTTTTGACTGGTCAGTACATAAAGCAGACATATTTCAATCCATATGGTCATCACATACATTAAGGAACCACCTATAGAAATCAGCACTTTGAACACAGTCTAGGTTTTATTTTATTTTATTTTGCTGTCTGTTTTTTTTTAAATGTAAATTTTAAGTATTTTTATTTATTTTTCCTTTTTGCAACATATAGAATTTGGTAGGATATGGGGTAGAGAGTGAAGAGGGACGGAGGAAGACAGAAACGAAAGCAAATGGAGGATTAAAAAAAAATAAAAAGAGAAAACAGAAGGTTCTGCACAACCACAAACAATCTCACAAATTCCAGAAAAGGGGAAATGTTGGGGCTCTTTTTTTTTTCTCTTTTTTTTTTTTTATTTTTTCTTTTTTTTTTTTTTGCCAAAATACAGGAAAAGAAAACCCAAAGACTTGCTGAAGTCCGTCCCCTCTTGCCCGTGCTCCATCCCCGCGCTCCGCTGTCCCTCCGTGGGCGCCATGCATCGCCACCCTGGGCGCTGGAAGAGTTGGAGTGTTTCTTTATGGATTTTTTGCTGCTGTTGATGGCGTTTTTCTCCAGGAGCTGTGCCCTGGGGGGGGTGTCTCCTGGCTGCCACCTCCCTGTGCTGTGCCGCTGTCCCTGCCAGGAGCTCGGTCCCTGCTCCTGGAGCTAAATGGCGTGGTTGCTGTAGCTGACGTAGGTCTGCTTGGTGGCCAGTGCTGCAAGGAGACACAGAACTCATGTGGGGCATTAGCAGAGGCCACCTGCCCCTCCTGGCTCCTGTGCCACCCCCCTGACCCAGCCATGGTGCCAGGAGGTGCCAGCAGGGATGTGACAGGGTTTGCTTGGGGATCTGGACAGTGCTGGCACTCGGGGTCCTTTCCTGAGCCCCACAGCAGCTGTGGGTGCTCCCCAAGGACAGTTCACCCCAAAGAGAACCCCCAGGATGTGCCAGGAGCAGGGGGAATGTGGTCTCAGCCTCCCAGCCACGTCCCTCAGCAACCTCCCACAGACACACCAGGGGTGCTGCCCCTTCCCAAAGCTCAGCTTGTCCCAGCCAGCCCTGCCTGGGACAAACCGTGGGGTGCCGGGGTGTTTGGGGTCCCATACCCCTGGCCACCACTCCATGGCAGCTGGCAGCAGAGCAGCAGGGCACAAAATCAACCACCCTGGCTGTCCCCTCACCCAGAGGGTGCCACAGGGTCACAACCCTGCTGCCACCCCGCAGCTTCCCCAGCCCTCAGACACTCCAGGAGTGGAGGCAGTGATGGCTCCAAAGCCACCACATGTCCCAGAGTGGCACAGCAAAAGCCACAGAGCAATGAACCCCCCCACTCCCTGCTGCGCTGTGCCACTGCCCTCGGTGGGGACAACGCTCTGCAGAGACCCCCACAAGGTACCACGGGGTCAGCAGGCACAGGGACACCCTCCAGCTAAGGGCACGGGCCAGTGCTGGCACAGATGACACAGCCTGGGACACCCTGAGCAGCACAAATGTGTCCCCACGGAGCCCACAGGGAGCTGGCAGCTGGCGGTGCCTGGCTGGCAGTGCAACCTTGCTGCAGGTTTCCAACTGGTGTTCCCAGATAACAATTAGATAGAGCAGAAGGAATTGGAGCTGACAGAGCTATTTGTTAGCTGCGATGTTTTCGTAGCTGATCTGCCCATATCAAAGCCCTGTGAATTATTTATTCTGTTGTTTATTTAAGGATACGTGACCCGGCAGTGACAGAGTGAAAAATGTCCCCTCGGTGCTGTGCTGACATCCCCCTGCGCCTCCTGCCCCCGGCCCTGCTGCCGTGCCCTTTCCCTCCCTGGGCACCACGGGAGCTGCCAGCCCTGCTCCCCCCGAGCTCCCCCAGCCCCGTGTGACACACGCTGAAGTCAGGGACGTGCAAATGGAGCTCAGCTCTCCCCATTCCCGGCGTTTGTGACCCTCAGGGGATCCCGCTACGAGGCCACCTCACCTTGCGTTTCCAGGTTTTCGCAGAGCTCCGACTTGGCCTCTCCGTTGGGGCGGAACCCTCCCTTCTGAGAGAATTTGTTGGACATGGTGGCTGCTGTCACCACGGCCTTGAGGCTCCGCTTGCGCTTGGGGACGTTCTGCTCCGGGTGGAAGAGGATGATGTACACCTTGGGCATGTAGAGCATGCCCAGGGACACCGAGGCACTCAGACTCACCGAGATGGTGAGCGTCGTGGTCTGGATGTACATCTGCAAGACACAAGGCCAGCAGCTGAGACCCGCCCCGAGCCCCTGGGGGATCCTAAAGGGGAAGGAGGAAATGGGTAAATGGGGGAAAGTTGGGAATAAATGGCTGGAGCAGGGATGCTGGGAGTGCTGGGTGTTTGATGCTCCACCAGCTGCAAGGCTGGTGCTGGGCACAGCAAGGGCACCCAATCCCAGGGCACACCCCATTCCCAGGGAACCCCTGACGCCCAGGGCACAGCCCACTGCCCTTCTCCCTCCAACAGGTAATTCCCATTCCCCAGCTGACTCCTGGGCTCTTGTCATGTAAGTCACATATTACACACCGACGCTGCCTTTTTGCAGTCAAAACTAATTTCACGCTCACTGTCCAGGACTAACAGTGACAGATGTTTTGCAAAATGAAAGCCCATTAATCTGACTGTAGAATAATCCATTTTTCTATGGAGAGCAGTTGGCAGACTCCTCTCAAGCCGGGGCATCTGAAGCAGGTGGCAACTGGAGGCAGAGACCCCCCTCCCTCTGCCCATCCCACCTCTCAGGGAGGCCAGGAAGGCAAGTCCTTGCTCCGTGGGCATCCCTGCTCTGCCAGCATCTGGCTCCTTCCTCTCCAGCATCCCCTTCTCCACCAGGCAGTTCTGAGGCTCTGGGGATGAGCAGGGAGCGGGTTCTGGGTCTCCAGATGCCTTTGCACTCTCCCGTGTGCAGGTCACCAACCAGGCTTTAGGAGAAGCCTTAAAGCAGTTCCTGAGCTTCACCTGTGACTCAGTGTCCAGGGATTTCCCTGCAGGTGTTTCACAGGTGGGATTTCATGCCCTGTGAGGAGGCAGCACCTGGAGGAGCCAGGGAAGCCTTGGGGGCTGCAGCAGCAGCCAGAGCAGGAGTCCCCATGTCCCCCAGGGGCACAAATGTCACCTGAGGGTTTCTGGAGTGAAAAGGGGATGGAAAGCAAGTTCTGAGCCAGAGGCTGTGCCCAGCTCCCAAGAGGGAGAGCTGGTGGGACACAGCTCCTCCAGGACCCCCCAAGATTCTCCATCTGTGACCCCACAAAGCGAACCAGCACCTGGCCTAGAGCGTTCCAGCTCAGCCCCAAAGGGAAAATGCCACCAAGCTTGTTCTGAGTCAACTGAAAAACTTTCGTTTGTCCCCAGAATAAAACCTCCTGCTGTCACACGCGCTGGTTTGTTTGTTCCACCTTCTCTCTCTAGGCAGTTTTTGGAAATAAAAATGTCATTTCATCAAGCAAAGTCAAAACACATCTCTGTGCCAGAATATGTGCACTTTTTTATTTCTTTTTTTTCTTTTTCTTTTTTTTCTTTTTTTTTTTTTTTTTTTTTTTTTTAACGCTCCAACTCTCCGGACTCTGCCACGGGTGTCCTGGGCTGGCCAGGAAGGAGGGAAACACTGGGACCTCAGTTCCAGGCACCCCAAAGCCTGCCTGGGAACCAGCACAGCGTGATCCCAGTGGGTCTCAGCACCCCTCATCTCCCTGGCTCCCTGCCTTCCCTTGCCAATCCAGCAATTTCCATATTTTGTGCCTCCTCAGAAAGTCTCCTCTCCCTGTGCTTTGGGGCTCGGGGGTGTTTCAGTGAGAGAGCAGCTGAGCTGAGCTGAGCTGAGCTGAGCTGAGCTGAGCTGAGCTCAGACATCCCCATGCGTGTTCCCCCTCACTTCCAGGCCAGTTCTCCCAGTGCTGCCAGGGACTCCCCTGTGCTGAAACCCCTCTGAGCCCTAGCTCCCCACCCCACTCTCTGCCTCCTGCAGCACTTTTGGGGTCTCACAGGACCACTTCCCAACCTTCCCCTCCAGGATGCACTTGCAGGAAGCTTTTTTCTGCCCATTCCATCCTCTGCAGCAAACCCCTCAGCAGCTCAGGCAGGAATATTTTTAGCCTGGAGACTCCACAGAGCCGTGGAGCTGTGCTCAGTTAACCTTTTGCCACTGCAAGAAATGACCGTTTCTCACACATTCACTTCCCACTCTCTTAATTGGCTTCCAGCCCAGGACCCCGCTTTGCCCCTCCGTTAGCAGCACTGGAGCTTCCCCCGGAGCCCTGGGAGGTGTGAGCTGTGCTTATTGAGGGAGTTCCAGCAGCTCCTGCTGCCTCGTGGGCTGGATCAAAGAGCACAGCCAGCCTTGGCTCGGGGCGATGATGCTGAGGGACAGCAGTAACCCAAAATGCCCCGGTCCCCAAACCCAGCCTGTGCTCAGCTTTGCCCAGGGCTGGGTGAGCCCGTCCTGCCCGAGGCACAGCCCAGGCTTGTGCCTGTCCCACAGCAAATCTCTGCATTAATGGGAAGCTGCCCCTGCTCTAAATCCACACCTGGCCCTGCTGCAAGGGGGTTTGCACCCTGGTGGGTGCTGGGGAAGGACAAACCTGTTCAGCACCCCCAAACACTGGACAGTCCCTCTCACTCCTTCCCTCTCCCCCTTTCCTCTGGCTAAAAGCAAATGAGATAAACAGAGAAGCAGACAATGACTCCACTGTTCTGCTGCCACCTTATCAGCGCAGGAAATTGTCTCTTTCTTTAGATCCTCTGTTATTGCTATTTCTGTAATCCGCCGGGATCGGCGGGATAAGAGGTTCTTTTCAGAAAAGGCTTGGGGGACTTGTTACAGTAATATGCCACCTCCATGCAAAGTTGTGGGCACGAGGCAAAGCAAATAAAAGTGAAAATGGGGATTATCATCCAACTCCTTCAGACCACGAGGCGGCCTTGGCTGCAGCCCTGCAGCCTCAGCTGGGGTCAGGGCAGAAGTGCCCGGGGTTCACAGATTCAGGTTTGGCATCCTCAGGACTTCAGCCATGAGGGAACAGCCCAGACAATGCTCCTGGATTTCCTTTTCCCAAGAGTGCAGACACTCCATGGAGCCCAGGAGGCCCTCAGTCCCAGCAGCAGTGATGTGAAGGTGATGGGCTGAGCTGGGGGTGCCCTGTGGAGCATCCCTGGAGCACCACCCGGGTGATGCCAATGCCAGTGCCCCCAGCTGTCATCCCAAGGACACGCTCAGAGCCACATCCTCTGTGCAGGCTGTGTCAACGCTCCTTTTGGGATCTTTTTTCCTCAAGATTGCAATCCAACAAATGAAGAAAGTACTGAGGGAGCCCGCTCATCTTGCCCTCCAGCCTCATTTATCACATCCACCATCCCTCAGCTCTGGCCTGTGGACACTCAGAGCCACTCCATGGCCTGGGACACTCAGAGCATCATTCCCAGGGCCTCTGGGGACACTCAGAGCCCACTCCCATGGGCTGGGGACACTCAGAGCTCATTCCTATGGGCTGAGGACACTCAGAACCCATTCCCATGGCCCAGGGACACTCAGAGCCCACTCCTATGGGCTGGGGACACCCAGAACCCACTTTCACATCGGCAGAGCAGAACTCCAAGCTGGAATCCCAAAGCCTCTCCAGGGCTGGCTCAGCAGGCTCGAGGCAGGGCTGGGCTGTGAGACAGAGCTCCGCGTCCAAGGGGAGTTGGAAACATCACTTTTCCCGCCTCTAATCAGCTTGTTAGCAGCCTAATAACAGAGCAGGCCTGTGCATTACAACCCCCAACGAGAGGCACAGCCTATTGTGGAGCTGCTGCCTGACAGGCAGCGTTCAGCAGCCCTAAATTATCCCGTGACAAGCTGCAGTGAAGAGGTGAGCAACCTTGCGCATAATCTACAATCATTATCATTTCCATCTTTATTACCCACAGTATGCCAAGCACATTAAGGAGGCTTTCAGGGAGCTTTTGTTTTGCAATAATTTCTTAAAAAACCTGCTTTCTTGTTAGTATCTCCCCTGCCATCTCATCAAAATGGAAATGCTGCAAAAGGCTCCATTTATTTCCTTTAATTCTCCTTCACATTTCCAGCCAGAGAAGGCCTGGTGGGACTTTTTGGTTGAGCCAAGGTCAGAGGTGGCTGGGCAGATTCGGCCTCCTCGAGGGATGGATGCTCTGAGCAGAGATGCTCCAGGACATGACAAACTCAGGTGCCCACAGCAAAAGCTCCCTCAGCAAGACTTTGCAACAGGTGCATCCAAAAGCCATGGTGTCAGCAGCCTGGGGACACACTGGGGGGATCCAGAGAGGGATCTGGGTGCTGGGACACCCCAGGGATTTCCAGGGAGCAGCAGCTCCAAGGTTTGTTTGTCAGAGCAGCGCAGGGCTGGCAGGCGGGAGCTGTTTGCGTTTGACAGAAATGCAATGATTCCTGTTTTGGCTGGCAGGCAAAGGGATTTGGGTCTCATTCATGAGATTTTTATTCTTTGTTCTTAATCCCTCTCACTTGAGCACGGAGCCTCATTCAGGCTGGCCTCAGTCCCATGGGAACTCAGCACTGGGAACAGGGGCCGGCTGGGCAACACCGTGTCCCTTTCCGTGCAGAAATAGTGCCCATGACACAGGGACCTGCCCTGGGAGCTCATCCTCCCCCAGCCCACACAGCAGCAGCCTGTGCTGCCCACTGTCCCCATCCACAAGGGGCAGTGGGGCCAACAGAGCACAGAAAAATTCCCGCCCCAATTCCCTGACCAAGCCGCAGGGAAGGACTCCTCCTGCTCGAGACACCACAGCCTCTCCCAGCCCTGCACGGGCCTCTCTCCTCCTCCCTTACCTTTTCCGCCGACTGCGACGTCCCAAAAAATATCGGGATGAAGGCTAACCACACAATGCAAGTCGTGTACATGGTGAACCCAATGGGCTTGGCTTCGTTAAAGGTCTCCGGGACCCCGCGGGTCTTAATGGCGTACACAGTGCAGGTGACCATGAGGAGCATGCTGTACCCGAGCAAACAGATGAGGGACAGGTCCGAAATGTCACATTTGAGGATGCCCCGGGCAAAGTGGGGGTTTGTAGTCCGCTGGTCCTCGTAGTCAATGACAGAGTGGGACGGGTCCACGATGAACCAGATGCAGACGCCGACGAGCTGCAGGGAGATGAGGCTGAAGGTGATGACCAGCTGCGAGGCGGGGCTGATGAAGCGCGGGGCGCTCACCGACTTCTTGCCCTGCTCGAAGATGCGGTAGATGCGGTTGGTCTTGGTGAGCAGCGCGGCGTAGCTGATGCTCATGCCCAGCCCCAGGAAGATGCGGCGCAGGGAGCAGGTGCTCAGGTCGGGCTCGGCGATCATCAGGAAGGTGGTGGCGTAGCAGAGGAAGATGCCCGTGAGCAGGACGTAGCTGAGCTCCCGCCCCGACGCCTTGACGATGGGCGTGTCGTTGTAGCGCACGAAGGTGATCACCACGAACAGGGTGGCGATGATGCCCACGACGGCGATGAACACGGGCACCACGGCCCAGGGCGAGCTCCACTCCAGCTTGATGATGGGGATGGGCGTGCAGCTAGTGTGGTTCTCGTTGGGCCGCTCGTTGAAGTGGCAGCGCTTGCAGTGGAACTCGTCCAGCTGGTACTGGTAGCCGTCGCAGCGCTCGCAGTGCCAGCAGCACGGGATGCCCTTCACCAGCTTCTTCCTCTCGCCCGGCTTGCAGGGCAGGCTGCAGATGGAGCTGGGCTGCTGGCTCCCACCCCCTGGCCACAGCATGTTCTCCACCTGCGGGGCAGATGGCACCAGCCGTGCTGAGGGCACACCGGGCACCTGCCGGGCACGCCTGGGCACAGGAGATTCCCTGCCCTGCCCTGCCCTGCCCTGCTTGGATCTGGACCCTCAACCCATCAGAATACCCCACAAAGGGTCCCAGCCCAACCTGGCATGGGGACATGGAGGTGATGAAGCTCTCCATTGGCCTTTTGAGAAGATTCAACACCAGGAACCCAAGATGAAACCCCTCCTTCCCGGAGGAAAACCCATCTGCTCTGGCCTGGCTCCTGGCTCCTGTCCCATACCCAGAGTCCCTAGGGTGTGGCCACACGTGCTGAAGCACAAGTGTGTACCTGGGGACACCTTCCGCTCTGCCCCCACCACCTTTGGCTGCCTGGCTTTGCACCCAGGGCCTCCCAGGGTAAGAAGACAAACCTGCAGACCCTTCCCCTTGGACCACGCCCTTACCTTGAGGTGCAGGTGGTCTGTCCACTGCCCGATGACTTTGTACTCAGGGGTGGAGTTCCTGATCTGGTACTGGTAGATGTCGTAACGCCCTGGAGCATCTCCATTCTCATTGAATGTCACAGGAGTCCCAGCAATGCCTGCAGGAAAGGGGGGGCTCAGCACCCCCAGGAACCCCCACCCTCCTTGGGGTCCATGGGGGCTCTGCCTTGGTGCTCTCCCCTCACTGCTTCTCTTGAGAAAGGGGGGAAAGCAGCTTTAAAAGTTAAATCATGTGAGTTCTGGAGATAAACACTAATGAAAGGAAGGAAGAGAAGAATCAAGCGAGTGGGGAAAATAAATAAAAGAGACACTGTGGAGGAGATCAGAGGGTGGAGATAAATAGAAATAATAAGGGGACCAGACAGAAAATGTTAAGGAGACAGGGCAGAGGAAAATTTTATCTTCTAGGCAGGTGATGGCAGGGCAGCAGGTGAGGCCAGGGCAGCAGGTGAGGCCAGGGTGAGGCCAGGGCAGCAGGTGAGGGCAGGGCAGCAGGTGAGGGCAGGGTGAGAGCACGATTGCTGCCGGATTTACACTCCAAAGGCTCTCAGGAGATGTGGAAGCTCAGACCTCCTCACCTGCTGATCTGCTGCCCTCCCTCTGTGCTGCATTCACAGTGCAGCAGCTGCCAAACGGTCCCACAAATAAACTGGGGACAACCAGAGAGCAACAGGGGACAGCCAGAGACCCCCCAAGCCCCAGGGCTGCTCCTCCCACCACCCCAGGGCCATGGCAGACCTGAGAAGTTGACGTTTCGGATGTACTTGAGCAGCTCCACACCATCCACCGGGTCCATGCGGGGGCACAGCCCCACCTTGCCGGGGCACAGGTTCTTGTGCATGTTGTGCAGGGCGTGTCCCATGGCGTAGACGGCGTCGATGACGAACTGCACCTTCCCCTCCTGCTCGTACGAGGAGTCCTGGCCGATCCTTTCCCGGTCTGTGGGGACAGGGGAAGGGGGTTCTACCTCCTGGGCCCCAGCCACCCCACCAGGATGTGTCTGCTGCACCCAAACCCTTGTAAATAAGCCCACCCTGGACTGGAAGAGCTGGGAATTCCATCTGCATTCCCAAACCTGCACACCCAGGGGAATACACAGCCAACCTCCCCCTCACGTGGTTCTGAAAACGTGGGTGCTGGCACTCTGCTGTGCTTCCAAGAGCCCTCGGGATGTCACATCCCTGTGCCATAGGACATCCCTGAACTCCCAGGTCCCCCAGCAGGATGCAGGCTGGGCTGTGACCCACATCCCACCCTCACCCCTGCCTGTGTTCCATCCTTCCTTCATCTCCCAGCAGTTGCCACCAGCTCAGGCTCCACCAGTGGTGTCAAGGACCGCCCAGGCAGCATCTATCACTGCCTGCCTGTCCCCCATCTCACTCCTAAAGCCTCCTGTCACCCCCTTGCCTTGCTGACCCCACAGCCTCCAGCCTCCCCCGCTGGCAGGATCCTGCAAGGATCTGACAATTACTAGTGACAGCTGCCTTCCCCCCTGTCATAACCGCCCTTAATGGGACCACAAACATGTTAATCACTTAGCAGAAGACACCGATTAACGCAGCACGCTGTTAATTACAGCTAAGAGAGCATCTCCCAAGGGGCACCGCTGCTATAGAGAGCCCTGGCCTCTGCCCCTCCATCCCTGCCCCGAGGCACGGCCAGGCATCCTGCCAGGCCACCAGTGGGAAGAAGGGTTTGTCAGGGAGCCGAGGGCACCATCTCCCTCCTCTGGAGAGGTAGCACATCCTAGAAAGCCAGGCCAGGGTGCCCAGAATTAATTCCAGCTCCACCACGCAGGGACACGTGGTCCCTGGAGCAAAGTGGGATTAATGGGGACTTCAGGGGACCAAGCACCGGGTGCTGATCCCTTCCTTCCCTGCTGTGGGGGACTGGGATGAAGCTCCAGGGAGAGGGGATGGCCCCGTGAGCCGCGCTGGAGGTCCCTGTGCCAGGACCTGTGCCACTGACATGACACTAAAGCGAATTGATAACGGACTGACCGACAGGAAAAGATGATATCGAGGAGGTGAATTCATAGCCCATCCTTCAAAGTTATAAAAACGCTTTTGGAACGTGGAGATTACTCATGCAAAGCCCAGCAGGTGATCCCTCCTTCCACATTATTGACAGGAGCCATTAATCTTCTCCCTCAACTTCAGGCCCTTCCCCATATTCATCTCCGAAGGCGCAGACAGGCCACTCTGTCTTGTCAAGATAATTACGCATTAAAAGAGGAGCTGTAATAGACTGTCCAGGGGACCTGAGCCCATGGGGATGTCACAGTCCTGCCACCATCCACAGCACTGTCTTGCCCAGGGGACAAACAGGACCCAGGGCTGGTCCCTCACAGCACCTCAACCCCGCACACATCCCAAAATCCAACCTGCCGCAATATCACAGGCTGTGGAGGCTGGATTTTCATCCCTGTGCCAAGGCTGAGCAGGGCAGACAAGGAGACATCCCTGGGGCTGTCCCTCTGTCTGTCAGCACCTCGCCCCAGGCCCCAGCTGCTTTATTCCAGACGGGAATTAGGCTGGTGCACAGAGGGGAAATGTGGAGCAGACAGCTGAGGTTTGTTCCCAACCTGGAGACAATAAATCTCTGCCAAGCTCCAATGGATGAGGGCCACGGAAGGGAGGTGACCTGCTGATTATAATAGCAGGGTCGTGCATCGTTCTACAGGGCTGGTAATTAATTTTCAAGAGCATGACGAGGCTTGGCGGCCCCCTCGGAGGAGGGACGCAGCTCTCCCCCAGCGGCGGATGAGATGGGATTAGAATCAATTCCCAGCACACCACTGGTCCTGGCTTTTGGCAGGAGTTAATCAAAATCACTCCTAGCATATCTGTGGGGAGCTGGGGATGGAGAATCTCCAAATCTTGTGGGTGCTGGCAGCAGTGTTTTTGGGCTGGGGGAGCTCACCAGGGAGCTGGGATGGTCCCTCCACTTGGGACGCTCATGGGAAACACCTGATGGGTGCTAGGGCTGGTCTCAGGGGTAACACAGGCAGCTGCCATCAGGAATTCCATCAGCTCAGCCCTCCCCTTCCTCCCAACCCTCCCATCCAGGAACGGGAGCCGGGAGCTGTCTGGTTCAGGGTGGGTTTTGGGGTGGAATAAACAATCCAAGCTGGCATTTCTTGCACATATTGGGCTCTACCCAAACCTGAGGAAAAGAGCCCAAAACTGGGCATTTGCATCAGCCCTGCAAGGCAGGAGCTCGTGGATCTGCAGGGGCAGGTGATTTGCTTCACCAGGCGTTATTTCCCTGCTCTATCTGCCAAGCAATCACTCGGGAGATGGTTTATTTGCTGACAAATTCCGATGATTTAAAGACAGCTCCTAGGACATTTGCCACGTCGTAGTTTCAGCTGCTTCCACTGACACCTTGGCCCATGAAATATCACCTGTTTAAAAGCTACATCACGGTGGAGATGAGGAGATCAGCACTCGTAGGGCCTGCTCATGCATCTCCTGGTGCTGAGGGTTCTGCAATGCTCTGGGGAAGGATGGGAAGCTCTTGGCTACCCAAGGCCATGGCCACAGGCCAGATTCTTGGTGTGCCCTTGCTGCTTGTCCAGCTCCCACCCACCCAGATCACCAGATGAACATTTGGGAAATGCCTGCAAGGACGGGGAAGTGGAAGCACCACCCAGATCACCAGCTAAACCCTTGGGGAATGTCTGCAAGGACAGGGAAGTGGAAGCACCATCCTGCTCATCCTTGGCGGTGAAAGCAGGGGAAGAAAAAACCTTCACGATCCAACTTCGCAGGCACAGCCAGGTGCCTCTGTCTGATGGAACACAGTGGCTTCAAAAGACATCCCTCCCCAGGGGACAAAGGGACGCGCCAATGTCCCCAAGTCCTGCCACGTCGCAGCCCGCGAGCCACGGCGCCGTCATCTGTCTTCAGCTGGTGCCAGGCAGGCAGTAAATCTCTCCCATCTCTCAGTAAACATGTCACCTCCTCGAGCCTCCAACCATCACCTGACAGCAGCGCTGTCAGCAAGACAGATCCCCGGCTGCCTTGTTTACTGCACTCGTCCCTAAAGCCTCTTTTGGCTGGAAATGACTCAAAATGCGCAGTGGGGCTTGAGGAAGGAGCTGGGAACCTGGAATCGAGTTCTGATCCCCACCAGGCTAAAAACTCCATGCTCACAACCAGAAGCACACCCCCATGAGAGAGCCCCCAGTCTCCCACTGCAGACCCCCCAGCTCTTACTGGTGCATTTCTTGATGCTGCTGCCCTTCCTCAGCGCGTGCCGGCTCAGCTTGCAGTGGAAATTCTCCTCCCAGAACTCGGCAAACCAGATGTTCCGGCGGTTGTTGTCCAAGGTCCTGCTGGAGAAGTAGCGGTCGAAACCTGCCCAGAGAGAAAGTGGATGGAGGGGATAAATCCCGAAGATGACACAGATATGCATCACACATTCCCAAATTCCCCAGGCAGAGGGGAAGGGAACTGTTGTGAGCGATGGGGACACATCAGAGCGCGGTGGGATTGTGTCCAAAGTGCAACTTGTGCAGAGATGATGGTGGAAAATCCACTCAGGGATGATCCTCTGCAAAGCAGAAACTTCCTGGGACTTTGAGAGCAACAGGAAATGCCTCTCTAGGTACTCTGGTGATAAAGGGAGAGTAGGGAGAACAAGGTATTTGGAAAATAAGGAGGTGATTGGTGGGCAAATCACCAAAATTGGGTTTTTCAGGTGCCTTCTAACCCAAACCATTGTGTGATCCCACCATGGTTTTACAGCCAAAAGCTCCTGGGCAAGCTCAGGGGACCCACAGAGCACAGCCCGTACCTCTGACTGAGACCCGCTTGGGCAGGATGGTGACAGAGCCCTCGGCCACCTCCTCCAGGTGCAGGACGGGGGCAATTTTGGAGCCCCAGCTGTCCGAGCCCATCCAGATGAAGTGCCCAGTCTGGTTCGCTCTCTTGGCTGCCTCCAGCACCCTTCTGTGGAAAGAAACAGCAGAGGCTGGGCCACCAACTCCTTGTCTGGCCCCAGGGAAGTGGGGACGCTGATGCTTCAGGCACAGGTTTGGCACCAGGAACAACCCAGCGTATGTGGACACACAAAATCCACCTGTGCCACTCAGCTCCCACACCCTCTGTTCTCCCAGCCTGGACACACAGGCTGCTTCTCCCACTTCATTTGCATATTTGCTGACTGGTAATTGAATTTCTCCTTAATTACCCAACATTAAGAAAGAAAAAAACCTCAAGAATCAGGTTATGCCGCAGCAGGCAGGGAAAGCAGCAACGTGGAGAGCACGTGCTCCCAGCATGGTCAGCCCTGGGACAGGAGCAGCCAGTGCTGCCAGCACCCAGCATGGAGCTAAACTGGGCTCTGCTGGGCTCAACTGGGCTCTGCTGAGCTCAACTGAGAAGCTGAGAAGCAGCTGAGAGCAGAGATGCCATCGGTCCTGCTGAGCATCCCTCCTGGTGCCAGACACTCAGACACGCCTGCACACTCCTCCAGTGCCAGCCAGGTCAGAAACTCAGTGAGAGGATGGGAACAGAGCATTCCTGGCCCTCCGGGCTCTATGTCCCAGGGCTCACTGTCCCCTCAAGGGCTCCTGTGTGTCCCCAGCCATGTGGGAGCAGGGCCCAGGGCAGCTCCGTCTCCCTATGCAGAGCTGAGGCTGGTTGTGACTCACCCCCCACATCAGAGCTGATCATTTCAAGTCCAGATGGTGTTTGAAACACATAATAAGGGAAAAAAAAAAACCCATAGAAATCCATCAGAGAGTGCAGAAGAGATGGGAAGAGGCAGGCAAGCAGTGAGAGCCGTGCAGGCTGCTCCGTGCTCATCCCAGGCTGCCCTGGGCTCTGGGCATGTCCCTCCCTAGGACAGTCACAGCCTGTCCCTCCCTAGGACAGTCACAGCCTGTCCCTCCCTAGGACAGTCACAGCCCGTGTCCCACTCTGTGAGAGCAGCACCTCCAGTCCCTGTGCGGGGCAGGATCTCCCCAGGGCAAACCCAGGATATTTCTGTGGGATCAGTAACTCACACTTGAGGTAAGAATTCCATCTACAGCCTTCCCAGCCTGTCCTTCCCATCTTCCAGGCTCCACAATCCAGGGTTGGGATCATGGAGAACCCCACTCCTGGGCTAAAGGAGGCTGCAGAACCCCACTGCCCAGGGCTGCAATCCCATTTGGATGGGTAAATTTTTCCAGAGCTCTGATAACAGGACCTGCCATTTATCCTGGGAGGTAAATCCCTTTTCCCTCTCACCCCCACCCGATGTCAGCTCCGCAGACATTTCTATTAAGGAAGGAAAAAAGAAACTGGGAGAGTTTGCACATCTGATGCAAACTGATTTAAACTTGCAGTTTACCCACATTTACATAATGTTTGCTGATTAATAAATTAGACACTTAGGAAATCAGGGGTAGCTCCATGTGAATCATTCTGCTCCATAAACAACGGAGCTGCTGCCGACGCTGCTCCTGCAGAGCAGCTCATCACCCTCAAGTGCAGCCACAGCCCCAGCCCTGCTGGGCACAGAGTGCTGGGGAGGTCCCCAAAAGGTCCCCTCGATCTGTTCCTCTGCCATGCTGGGGCTGATATGCAAAGCACAACCAGTGCCTGAATCCTGCCCAGGCACAGAGCAGTCCCTGCATGGTGTGAAGCAGCAGGTCATGATACCCAGGGCTTCCAAAACCAATGGAAAATGGGATTTTCCTCTGCTGGGCTCTGAGTGGCTGTGGTTGGATGGCAACCACTTGCCAGGTGGACACTCTGAGTGGGTCCCCACTGCAGACATTCCCTGCCACGCCGCATGGTGCATCCTCTCCTCACTGCAGACACATCCCAGTGCATCCCAGTGCATTCCAGGGCATCCCAGTGCATTCCAGGGCATCCCAGGGCATCCCAGGGCATCCCGGTGCATCCCTGCCCAGACCCCCTCCCAGCCAGGCCGGCCCCATCACACCTGATATCATCCTCGTTTGCAAAGATGATGACGGCGCGGGCGTGGGAGGTCTCCAGGAGCCGGCGGATGATCTTGTCAAACTCCCCCGGCTTGGGCTCCCTCGGGATCTTCACGGACTGGGCCACGCAGACCCCGCCTGTGGCAGAGAGAGCCCTGGCACTGAGACACCCCACGAGTCCCTGTCCCATGGGGATGGCCCAACAGGCAAGGCAGGGTCTCTCCAGCACTCCCAGTGAGGGGCTGAGCACTTCATCTCCTCAGCCCAGACCTCCTGGCCACCACCCAACCCCCTGGGACATGTCCCCCAGCCCCTACCCCTCCTCTCCCATGTTACTGCCTTCACCCCTCCTCTTCCCCCAGCTCAGCCCTTCTACATCACGTTCCCTCCCACCCTCTCTGCCTCCCACCCACTCCTCTGGTACCTGTCACCTTCAGCCACCACCACATCACACTCCACACCCAGGAGAGACACACGGTCCCATCCCAGCAGCTCAGTGAGGATTTTCCAGCCAGTTCCAAGCACCAGCTCCTCCCCAGCCCGGGACTTGCACAGGGATGGTCAAACTCTGGCAAAACCATCCCACAGGAAGAGCAGACAAACCCTTCACTGCTGAGCAGCCAGGCCCTGCAGAGGGGTTTATTCCCATCCCTCTGGCACTGGCCAACTTCCAGCCCAGCTTTCCAAGGAGCCATTGCAAAAGCAGGTAATTAAAATTAAAAGAGACAATTGGAAGAGCCCCCACACTTCACTGCTGGGCTCCCAACCTCCAGCTCCAAAAAGCCAGAGCCCTCCTGCTCCTGCATTTCTGCAGATGCCAATAAAGAGAGAGATGGGAGAGAAAATTAAACATTGCGGGACCTTCTGGATGTAATTGATGGTCTCAATTTGCATAGTAAATGACACGGCTGATGCCTCCTGCCACTAACAGATCACAGCTTAAGCAAAGGTCAGCGTAATTACCACCCGGGGCTGGGAGAGACTCCCAGAGCACAGCCCTGGAGAGGAGCAGGACAGGACAGGGTGGGGACAGGCTCCAGGAGAGGCTTCACTCTTTACGTGGGGCTGCAGGAAACCTGGGAAAATTTGGCCCCTTGCAGCCAAAACCCAAGAGCAGGGCAATGTGTTGGGTGCTGAGCAGGCAGGGAGGGCTGCAGGGATGGGGCACAGCATCCCCACCCTGTACTCACTGGCCGGCGCTTTCCAGGGGTTTTTTTGGAACTTGTTTTTCCTGTGGTAAGAAATTGGGCCAATTTGCTGTTTGTTTCCCATATGGGGAGCCAGATGGATGGAGAGGAGGGAGTTGGATAAACAGACAGATCAGCCAGGCGAGGCGGGCAGCAGCCGGCAGCGCCAGCAGGACAGGAATGTCCCAGCCTGGGGACACTCACCCTGGTCACCACCGAGCCCCTGGCCAGGCCGGGGTGTCACAACACACTGCCAGGGGCCACCGTGCAGCTTAATTACAGTTTCCATGGCAATCAATGGAGAAAATCCAGCAGAAGCAGCAGTTTGCAAACACTGAGAGCCTTCCAAAAGCCCTGGCAGTGCCAGGAGGGAGCACACAGCAGTGGCAGCTGGGGGCTGGCACGGGCACACACCTGAGTGCCACCAGGCACTCGTGCTAGGGAACATCTCCCTGCACACGTGGCAGAGGAGATGGGCCCATAAATAAACAAGAGAAGAGGTTAAATCGATGGCAGTTCAGAAATGACCGTGCTGTTACTCAGCTGCTTCGTTAAATCAAACTAACGAGGAACGCAGCTCCTCCAGGTGACAGCCTGCAGGGCCGGGGAGGCCCCAGTTCCCACAGCAGATGCTGACAACTTTTTTATCTTCCTAATTAATGAAAACATAATCCCTAGCAGCCAGAAGTCCAGGGTGTCAGGGGGGCAGTGGCTGTGTGGTTGGGGGAGCTCTGGCTCTCGGCGCTGCAGGTGAAGGGGATTTGCCAAGTGATGCTCCCACGGTCTTCACACAAAAATCCATTCAGTCAAAACACTCCTCTAAAGGCAGAAATCAGAGTGAGGAGGTGGCAGCGATGGAGAGGAGGCAACCACTCTCTCTATTCCAGTAGGATGGCACAGCACCGCTCCCTGACTTGAGACAAGGTGTGACTCTGGGAGAAGGCAGCAGGTGAGGCATGGGGACCCTTCTCCTCCACCCCCAGCTTGGGAAAGGACCAAAGAGGAGCAGGAATATTGGGGATGGGGGGAACATCCCCCAGGTAGCTGCTGGAGGCAGTTTGGGGCCAGGCAGTCGGAGGATGCTCAGAGGAGATCCCGCGCGTTTCATCACTGGTGGCACAGGGCACCCGCGGCAAAAACCAGCCTGGAAAACCCAGCCTGAGCCCAAACCTCCCCTTCCAGCGCTGCCTCAGGCATGCATCCCTCCCATCCCGCTGGGATCTCGCCTCCCCCGGCATGGCCAGGGCCCTGGGGACTCTCCTGATGGAGATGTTTGATGTTGTCAAACAGGGGTCAGGGTTTAATCTCCTCCATTATGGCTCGGTGGGAGCGCAGCCACTCCGGCTTCCCCTCTTGATTGCCGGTGCTTAATTAGCTCATAGCTCAGGGGGCTCTGCCAGGGTTCCCGCAGAGCCTGCCGAGCTCTGGGTAACGGGGTAAAGCTGGGACCCGGCTCAGCCGTGCTGGGAACAACGATGTGCATGTTTCCCTCACCCCGGGCAGTCCTGGGCTCCCCGGGGAGAGATCAGCCCAACAGCGATGGCATTTCCACTCCCAGCTCCCATCCTAACCTCAGCCTTCCCATGAGATTCCCGAGTCCAGAGCCTTAACGGAGCGGTAAGCTGCTCCCCTGGCCCGGGACTCATTGTTCGTGTCGCTTCAAAGCCTCCAGGAAGCAAATGATTACAGGAGAAGCCATCAGGGACAGAGATCTGCGCCCTCTCCTGAGCGTGGTGAGACCGAAACGCTGCAGTCAAACCTCCTGCCTCAAGATTTGGGAGTGGCTTTTTGGGGGCGACCTCCTGGTGCAGCCACCGCGAGTAATGAGCCCGGCTGGAACCAGAGAGAGACAGCCAGGGATGTCACATGGGGATGAGCAAACGCATCACAAATATACAACAAGCTCTTGACTGAAAATATGGAAAACTTGGTGAAGGATGAAATAATAGAAAGGCGGGGGGATGGCAGCAGAATTGATCCAGGTAGATGACTAAGGGTTCCTGCGTTGGGTTGGGAATGTTCCTCTCTGCACAGACTCAAGGTGTGGCACACACCAGCTCCATTTCACAAACATCCATCCCAGGCCTGGAGACAGCAGAGACCTCAACAACACAGAGCCACAAGGTCCTGGGTGGGTCTGTCCGGCCACCAAAAACGATGCCACAAGTCAGGGGCATGGGGAAATGCTGGACAGAGGGGCTGGAGGTGTGGACACCACCACCACCCTGACATGGTACCTTGGTGTGCAGCAGAAATCCAACTGACAGCCACTGCCAGTGCAGGATGCTCTGGGGGAGTAGGATGGATTTTGGGAGCAGAATGCACTTCAAACACTTAGAAATGGCTGAAGAAAACACATCCTTTGCAGACTGAACATCTCTGCAATGCTAAAACCCAAAAAGCAGCACTCTAGCAAATAAGGACTTTCCAGCCACCAGTGCAGCCACCAGCAACCTCCAGGGGCCAACAGCATCAGCACCAGAGCGGCTGCAAATATGGATAAAGATAAAAAGATAAATTAATAAATATGTAACAGCCAGCCAGGTCAGTCTGTAGTGGCAGCCCAGGGCCAGCCCCAGCTGCAAGAATAACCCATCTCCAGGGTGAGTTTCCTCCCGGCACCGCTGCCGGAGGTCGCTTTGTGCCTCAAGCAGAACCGTTTTCCACTGCGCTGAGAAGCTTCAGCGTGAGGCTCTGCTAAAAATTGAAACTGAAGGTCAAGTTGATAATGCATCAGAAAGCAAACAGCTTGAGTGCGAGCTGCTAACGACAGCAATGAGCATTATTGCCTGATGGAAATAAAACCCGACTCTGAAGGCTCAGGCTTGGCATGAGAAATGAAGCAGAGTGCTGTGGGGAGGAGAGCGGGAGCTGCTCACCCTGAGCCGGGTGGGTGAGGAACCCTCCAGGCACAGCCAGCATGGGGAGATGGGGATGGGGATGGGGATGGGGATGGGGATGGGGATGGGGATGG
>JAGMWU010000028.1:3790253-3821742 GCA_018697195.1 Certhia americana
GATGGGGATGGGGATGGGGATGGGGATGGGGATGGGGATGGGGATGGGGATGGGGATGGGGATGTGCCTGGCTGTTCCCCCGGCATAAACACCCCCACGGGGAATCTCCACCACTTGCCCAACAGCTGGCCAGCCCCTGGCACAGACCAGATCCTCGCTCAGCTGACAGCCCTGTCCATCCCTCTGGCAGGCGGGAGGCCCCTGGGAGCAGCGACGATCCTTTAGGCTGCTGGAGAAATGCAGCTGAGAGCCAGGAATATCCCACAGAGGGCACAGATCCTTCACCCCTTCCCAATGGGTCTGTGCTTGTGTAAAGGTATCTGGTGCCAGCAGAGCCCTTTGCACAGGGGAGGACAGAGAGGTGAAGAGCCTGGCTCTTCCTCCAGCCTGGCACTGCCACCATCGATGGCATGGCTGGGGGGGGGGGGGGGGGTTAAATGCATAAAATAAAGGAAGAAAAAAAAGAAAAAGCATGTTTTTGGTCCAGCTTCACCATTATTCACGGTGGTGGCTCTGCTTCCATGGGCAAAGCAGTGTGGCTGACACCCCACACTCGCTCCCAAGGAAGATGCTCCAAGGAGCAGCTCAGAGCTCACCCGGAGCCCCACACTGGGGCTGGCACAGACAGCTGCCACAAATCTCCATGTTCCTGCAGCGTGTCAGGGCTGCAGCGCCACGCGGGCTGCCCTCACACTGCAGGCACGGTGGAAATCTGCTTCTTGATAAGTAAATTATCACTAATGCACATAATCGCCAGGTTATGTGGATACCCAAATTACAGGACTGCCGCAGCCCCGGATTAACACGCGGCCGTTTCGGCTCCCTGTGCACTCCTTTACACTGCAATTACGCTGTCAGATCGTTAACACCTGGTTAGAGGTGCTCGTGGTAACCACAGGTATCTCAAAGGAGAAGAGTTCATGCCTCAGCAGGACCACCAGTCACAACCCTCAGTCCTTACTGGTGCTTAGCAGGGGAGGAGCATGGATTTGAATCGTGAGATTGGGATTCCAGGGATGCCCTGGGGGGCTTCACCCACGGGTGGGGCAGCAGAGCATCCCCGAAGCAGCCAGGCACTGTTCCACAGCCCCAGCACAGCCCCTTTGCACCTGCAGCTCCACACATCCCCTGCAGCCACGGCTCCGGAGCATCCCCACACGCTGCTCCTTGCGAAGCCACAGCCCCGTGACAAACATTCCGCTTTTCAAGTGAAAATCCTGAAGAGCAGCTCCCAAGTTGGATCCACAGATGGGTTTCTCTGCATACTAAAAGCGCAGCCGGGCTGCGGTGCCAGGGCGAGAGACACGGAATTAACGCCGCTCCTATTTATAGGGCTTTGATTAGGAGCTCGTCACCTCGAAGTTTTTATTCCCTTTATCCATTTATAAGGCCATAACGCAGTTTGACTGGCTCCAGATCGGCCGGTGTCCCACCGACTTTGCCAGAACCTAATGTGCCATTCAGACACACTTAAGCCCGTAATAAGCAGCAGCCTGCGCCCTGCAGGGGTTTAACTGTCTCAAAAAACACCCTTTAGCTCCCGTCCCACCCCGTGCTGGGGGGCTGAGGTGATGCCAGAGCCAGGAGGGACCCCAGTGCTGTGCCAGCCCCTCTGTGGGGTCCCGGGGCAGCTCCGAGTTTGTGGCAGCAGCACTCACAGCAGTGATTCCCAGTGCTCCTCACCCATCCCGGGGTTGATGTTTGGGTCCCCACCAGCTCCTGCGCTCTCCCAAGGCTGCTAATCCCCTCTAAGAATCCCAGAGCTCCCGTCAGCAAAACGCTTTCTGCCTCCAGACAAATCCTCCCAAAGAGTTTTGCTGAGCACGGACTTTCCGCCTGTCCAAAGCCCACAGACAAATTAAAGCACCTGCCCTGGGGGATAATTCCACTAAAATTGGGTGCAGCTCGTGGTGATGCCAATTTGATTTTCTGTTAAAACCTGGGAGTATTTGTAAAAGTCTTGTCCTCTGGAAGGCACACATTGCTGTAGCTCAGGCACAAAGGGAGGGGTGAGACAAGCTTGGCAGACCTGGGAAGCAGGGAATGGGACCTCGAGATGCTTCCCAAAAGCAGCCTGCCCTGCAGAATGGAGGCAGCCCAGGATTGCTGGTCCTAAACCCTGCTGGAAAACCTGGATCCTTGTTTGGGCAGCCCAAAAACCTACACTGCCCCGAGGCCATCCCCTAAACTACACCACCCATCACCTCATCCACATCCCAGCTCAGCAAAAGGAATCCAACCAGCCACATCCCTCCATCCCGTCCTTTTCTCCTCCTGTCTCAGCTGCTCCCATCCCAGGAGAGATCCACTCACCATCCTCCCTGGACTTCTGGATGAAGGCCTCCACCCCGCTTTCACCATAGCTGCCCTCGGAGGCCAAGGTGGAGACGTAATTCCATTTGAGGGCTTTGACAATGTCCACCATGGCCTGTGCCTGGTAGGTGTCCGAGGGGACGACGCGGGAGAAGAAGTCGTAGCGGCTGTTGTCGCTCAGGTCCGGCGCCGTGGAGGCGTAGCTGATCTGGGGGATCTGGGGTGGAGAAGGGAAAGGCACAGAATCAGGGGAAGCAGGTGGTGATCTCCACCCCACAGCCATGCCCAGGCTCCCAAAGGCCTGCTCTGGGGCACAGGGAGGTGGGAACTGAAGGTGAGAATGGGGTAGGTGGAGCATGTGCCACCAGCAGGACATCGGGGCTTGGGGACCACCTGCAGCTCAGGGACACCAGCAGGACCCCAAAAGGGTTTCTGGAGTATCCAGTGTGAGAGAAATCAAAGCAAAAAACATAATTCTGCCCTGGCCAGCACTGCCAGGGTCTCCCTTTGGCTTTCTCCCCAGGAAGGACAGATCCAACCCATTCTGCCCCTCCCCAGCCCTAAACAAGCCCCTTAAATTAGCCAGAGCCACCACGCCTCTCCCGGCACAATGGAATGATTTAGCACCGCGGGATCAGGCGATGTTTAACACTTACACAGCACTCTCCATCTCCAAAACGCACCACACATCCTCATTTATCTTAAAGATGGAAAAGGCTTATTAAATTATCAAGCCCAGGTTCTCCCCACCAGCTGTGTGAATCCGAGTTGGTGTAATAAGCCCCAGCCACCTCGCTGGCAGCCCAGCTGGGAGCTGCATCCCAGGCATGAGATGTGCACTAGGGCCACCCCACGGACCCTCCTGGGTGTCCCAACCCTCCCAGCCCCACTCCATCCTCCTCCAGTCCTGCATCTCCCAGTTCCTCCTTTGTTTCTCTGTGATTTCCCCTCTCCCACTCCTGCCTCTCTCTATTAAATGCGATTCCAGTGTTATAAACCCACGACTGCACCTGAATGCTAAAAGGCCCCTGGAAAGGAGCAGCCACCCTTCTACCTGCCTGCGAAATAGGAGATGAAAAAAGGGAGAGATGGAGCAGGACTGCGAGAGGGAGAGGAAGGAATCTTTATCAAGGCACAAATAGGATTACTCCCCGTGACAATCTGCTTTGTGCTCCGTTCCGAGGGGCTCTGATCTGCTCGTTGGGGATCTCTGACTGGAGCCAGTGCATGAGACTCCATTAAAATTCTGCTCAGCAGGTGAGGAGCTCGCCTGGCAATCGCTCATCCCAGGGGGGGAGCAGGGGGGTGCTCCCAGCACAATCCCTCCTCTTCCCTGCTGAGCCTGCAGGATGGACGCAGCTCGGGATGGAGGCTGTGCCCACAGCGTGCCCACGAGGGCAGCAGCAGTGCCCATGTCAAAGGTGATTTGGGGACAGGGATGCATCCCTGCCCTTCCAGAGGGTTCTTTCCCAATGGTTTTCCCCTGCCAAGTGTTTTGGTGTCACCTCTTCAGCAGGCCACAGGTGATGGGAGGTTTCCCAGCTATTCCCCATGCTGCTGCCATCCCACCCAAGCTCCAACAGCCTGGGATTAAACCCTGGCCTGCCCAGCCTGCTCTAGCCTCAGCTGGAAAACAAAGCCCAGAAAATACCTGTTGATCCACAGGCTAAGGACTGGAAGCTGTATTTTAATAAACAAAAGGAAAGGGCTTTTTGCTCTCACTCCTCTGCCTTGGATGAAAGTGAAAATAAAATACCAGTTCCCAAATGACCATTTCATAGATTTCTTCTGCCTTTTCCCCCCTCTGCCTTTTTGATAGCCCAACTCCTGGCACCAGCTATTTTCTCAGATAAAAGACAAAAGTCCTTTTAGGTACATAAAAGCAAAATGCAGGCAGGGAATTCAAGGTTCTTAGAAAGAAGGATGCAGTGGGAAGAGGGAGCTGGAAACATCTCTCAGCTGCAAATCTGGGCACTGGTGGTCCCTCCTCTCATCTCCAGCCTGGGACAAACACTGAGGAAATTAGTAGGACCAGCTCTCCTGCCCCCTAGAGTTCCTTGTCCCACCAAGAGCAGGGAGGGGGGAAAACCTCTTTCCTCCTCTTGTTTTGAACCAAAAAAACATCACCCAAAAGCACCCTGAGTCTGGAGAAATATCCCTTGGGGGAAAAGATGTTGGGAGCCAGGGCTGGGGGTGTCATGCTGCTCCTCCAGGGTCAATGGATTGGTGTGACTGACTTCAAAGGCACTGGGAAAGCTGCATTTGCTACCCCCCCATTATCACCCATGGTTAACGTGGCTCAGGAGCTGCTGTGGTGTTTTCTCCATTGGTGGGAGACAGAATCCCCCCAGATTGGGAAGAATTAGGCAAAGGTGGTGATTTCAGCACACCCCAGCTCAGGCTTAAACCACTGATGTCAACATCAGCCTGAGCAGGCAGGAAGGAAAAACCAAAACCAACCAAAAACCAACCAAAAACCCCAAAACCACTGCAGAGCCAGAGCTGGACACGCTGATCAGGAGCACCCCACAAACAGGGGCTCCTGCACCAACCCCCCCATGCCACAAACAAGGTTGGGAGCAGTTAATTCCCTCCCCATAATTATTAATTTCATGCATATCTTATGCAAACCCCTAGTTCGCCGACAAGATGGAATTGATTTAATTAGAATTTCCATCATCGAGCCATTTGGATGGCAGCTTTTAATTAGGGAGAGTGTAAAGCACCGCAGGGGCTGGAGCTGTGAGGGGCTGAGTGGGGCTGCTCGGAACTCGGCGTCAGGATGGAACAGGCTGCAGCCCCATCCTGCTGCCCCTTCCCTGGGCACTGGGTCAGGCCCAGGAAGCAGCCCTTGGCATCTCTCTGGAGAGGGAAAAGGCAGAAATAAAACTCCAGGAAGCACAGCAGGAACAGGAGGAGGATGCTGTCCCTGATTCCCACCACCCATCCCACTCTTCCGCAGCAAGCTGTGCCCAGGGATTCCTCACTGCTGGGGGCAGCCCAGGGGAGCCAGGCACCCTCAATTTGTTTCAATAAGCCCGGTGAAGAGGCAGCAGGTGATTAATCAGAGCATCTCCCGGCCGGCTGCCCCCTCCCCACTCCGTGAAGGTTATTTACCCACTAAGTGAGAAAGCGTGCCCTGAATCTCTCCACCCCACTGCCCCCACAACCTCGGGGCACCCTGACACGAGCTAGAGGGCTCAGCACTGCCAGGGGGGGTTCAGAACCAGGGGCTGACCCAGCTCTGCACCCTCCAGCCCTAGGCAGAGCAGCCTCGTGGGCCTGCAGGTGCCGAGTGCGCGGCTGCAGCGCGGGCAGCGCCGTCCTCAGGTGAATTATTCATGTTGTATGACAGCCCCACGCTGCAGAGAGCGCCTGCACTCGCTGCCACGGAGGAAACAATCGCCTCAAAGTGCCTGGCACGTGTCAAACCCAGCCTCTGGCTGCTCACCCCACACTGAGCCCTTGGGCTCCACATCGTCACAGCCCTTTACGGGTGGGGATGAAAGACGCACCTCAGACACCCCAAAGCAGATTTTAGGGGATCCCACTTGCTAGAAGAGGGGCCTGGTTTCCTTGACACCATGGTGGTTGAGGAGGCAGTGGGTAGAGCTGGGGCTGGAGAGGCAGCAGCAAGGGGTGGGAAGGAGCTGGAACGTGCCAGAGTGCTCTGGCAGTGACGCCAGAGAGATGCTATCACACGGAGCCGAGAGCACGGATTTGGGAAAAGGATTTTCTGCAGGCAGAGAACGGCGAGGAGTGATGAAACCGGCTTGGACAGAGGATGCCGCATCTGCAAGTTGTTCCACTGATGTACAGCTTTAATTAGGAGGCGGCAGCTAACGAAGGACCCGTTATTTATTTATGTAGTGCAGGAGTGACAAAAGCCCTGGCAGGGAGGAGCAAGGCCGGCCTAGCAGGGAGGGCTGGGGGCTGTGTAGGGCATGGGGTAGGGATGGAGCAGGGATAGGTGCACAGAAGGGACAGTGTGGCATGGGACAAGGGACCGCAGCATCATTTTGAGACAGGAACAGCCACCTGCAGTGTGCTCATGGTCACAGGAGAGAAGGGGAAAACTGGGGGATGCTGCTGTGCCCCAGTCCCAGCCAGGGCTCTGCAGGACGTGTTTAGACTCCTCGCTTTGGTGGACTCTAATTCATTCCATGCCACTCACTGGATATCCTGGAGCCTTCCCAGAAATGCTGGAGCCCTCCCAGAGAACCACTTGAGCACTTCAGAAACCTGAAGGCTCAGAGGGCACTTGGAACACCCCACAGGGAGGGTCCCCCTGTCCCAGCTCCCAGCACTTTCTGCCTTCTGGGGGAGCACCGAGGGGGACAGCAGTGACACAGCAACACGGGGCCAAGGGGGGCAGAGCTCCAGCAAGTGCCGTGCCCCAGGGAATGGGCAGAGGCAGCTGCCTGTGCCCGAGGCAGCCAATGCTTTGCTGAACCTCAGAGCAGAGTCACCCACACTTAAAGGTCAGCAGCGGCGTGAAATGGAAGTCGCCTTATTCTCATTTTAAGCATGTCCCTGCCATAAAAGCAGTGTTTGAATAACAAAGAGCAGCAGCAGCACTCGGGTCGTGGCTGGGAAGAGCCTCCAGAACCCCCAAACTCCCAGCCCCTGCCTGCTGCAGGAATGGCTGTGCCCTGACAGGTGGGATGAGACCCCAGTCCCATGGGAATGGTGTCCCTGTGCTGGGACCAGTGAAAAGGACACCAGCCCCCACACTGGGACTCACTGCTGTCTAAGAAATGCTGAAATTTTCCTTATTCTGCCCTCTCCCAAGGGGTTTTGAGGTCTCCATCCTCTGCCTGCTCATCCCCCACTTGCATTTCTTCCCTGCCCCGTTGGGCTGGCACCAGCGCTGGATTAAAGTTCCTGAGGCTCAGGATGCACCAGCAGCACCACCAGTGCCTGGCTGCTCAGCTGGGGCAGGGCTGCACCTGAGCTCAGTGACATCCTCCTGAACAGATCACAGCTCTTTGCCCAAGGACCAAAACTGAAAAATGGTGAGGGAAAATAAAGCAAACCTAGAAAGATTTCAGTTGCCCCCGAGTATTCTGACTGTCACTCTTCTTCCTCCTTCCCCACTGCCAGCCTCCCTCCTCCTCTCCAGAGCTAGCATTCATTTTTTTTTTTGTCTTGGCAAATAGCTTTTAAGTTCCTCCCACTCCCTCTAATTTATATTATTTTAATTATTGAATAGCCCTCTCACTCGTCGCCTGGAACATTAACACGTTTTTTAAAAAAAAGGGACCCAGAAAAATCAAACTCCATCAGCGATCTGGTTTTTCCGTCTTCACTAACAGCTTCCAGCCCTCCCAAGAGGGGACCCAGCTCTCAGCACGCTGGGCTGCCAGAGGAAGAGGAGGGGGAAGAGAGAGGGGGAAACGGCACCAATCCTGCAGAACACAAGGGTTTCAGGGTGCTGGGAGAAGGCCAAGATGGGATGGGGCCCCCATTGCCACCGGAGGTGCAGAATATTTACATTTTTCCCTCATTCCTGCAGAGGGGCCCTTGTTCATACACTCTGCAGCCCAGGGACATGGCTGTGGATAAATGAATGTACAGCAAGAGGGAAAGGAATTATCAACTCCTTGGCATTCCTGCGGCTGGCACGGAGCAGGAGGGAGATCCCAACTCATCCCACCACAGCCTGAGCTGAGGTTGGTGGCACAGAACAAGCGTCCCCAGCCTGGCTGATGTCCCTGAACCCAGAGCAGAGTGACCCCAGCTGTCCCCTGCCATCGGCCATCGCTGGTTCCAATCCTGTGGCCACCCAGCCCTCTAGCTCAGGTGGGATTTACATTTTGGGGTATAACCCACCCCCCTGACGGAGCATCCCCCAGAACCAGCACCAAGCCCACCCTCAGCCCACCTCCCATCCAGCCCCCGCCACGAGGCGGGAGCACCAGCACCACGAAGCCGGGGGAGATGAGACAAAAATCCTCCTGCTCCGAGCATCGTCACTGGAGGGGGATGGAAGAAGGGATCCCTGGGGACCTGGGGGAGGCAGGAGAAGCATTTTAACAACACCAGCTCTGCCTCCCCCCAGCTGTGGAGGAAGAGGCACTTGTGGAGAAACAGAGAAATGCTGCCAAAGCACCCCAGGGGGGTTTGCCGAGGGGTTCTCCTCCCCTGGCCAAGCCCTACCTTGAAGAGCCGCAGGATGTTGGCCACCATGATGGACACGGAGCTGCCCGAGGCGCCGATGACACCGACCACCCGCTCTGGCTTGGTGATGATGGGGGGCCCCCCGCTGACACAGCGCACCTCGGTGCTGTCCTTCTCGATGAGGGCCTGCACGAAAGTCAGCGACTGCTCCAGGGCGTGCGTGTCCCGCGAGCACGTGTCCAGGATGCGGGCGCCCAGCGTGATGTTGGGCAGCAGGTCGGGGTCGTTGTTGATGCGGTCCAGGGCGAAGAGCATGGCCTCCAGGCGATGGATGCCCTTCTCCTTCTTCAGCTCCCCGCAGGCTTTGCCCTCGGCGCCCCGGCCGTGCACGGGAAAGAGCCCCCCGAGCGTGATGTCGCCGTCGATGCGGATGGAGTTCATGTGCGGGTAGCCCTGGCCTTTGGGTTTGGCAGCACCTCCAGGCGCCCACCCCCAGCTCCAGGCACTCAGGAGGAGGCAGAAGGACAAACGCTCCATGCAAAAGTGACCCCCGCTCATCGCCAACGCCGTGCTGGGGCAGAGCTCGGGCCGGGAACGCGGCGGTCAGGGGGCCGGGCTGGGCAGGGTGGGTGGCATGGCTCCGGGGGAATCCTGCCCCGGCACCGTCAGCGGCTCCCGACAGCGCTGCCAGCCTTGGGGGAGCAGCGGGAGGTCGGGATGCAGGAAGGTGCCGGGGCCTGCATGGCTACACCAGGGTGGAGAGACAGCAGCAGAGACACGAGCCCACACAAAGCTTCGGGTCCTTCCTCCGGAGACCTTGGAGGGACGGGGGAAAGGGGAGAGAGAAAATTAGGCAGGAGCAGGAAGTGGACATCGGCTATTCCAGGGGGTTGGCAAAAATTAGCACTGGGGGTTATCGAAAAAAATAGATGTGGGATCGCTGGGTCTTTGATTCACAGCGGGGGTTTTGGCTCAGCACAAATTGCATCAGGGCAGAGGGGCTGGCTGGGGCCATGGGGACACTGTGCCCCACAGAGCAGGACAGGTCAGTGAACAGCTTGGAGGGTGCCCTGAGATCCTGTCCCAACTGTCCCTTTGTCCCTTCTTAAGGGAACTGTGAGGGTGGGACAAGCCCCAAGACAGTGCTCAGAGTGGGGCAAACCCCACACACACCTCCAGCCCTGCTCCCTGCCTGTCCTAAAGCACCCCTACTTTTTCCCAACGGATTTTTCAGTCACTTTCCATGAGCCCACTTATCTTGAGCCCCACAAACCGAGGTCTGCATCCTCAGCTAGAGCCAGGCACTGCCAAAACCCAGCATTCCAGACCCAAGTCACAACCCGAAGAACTGCGCTCCTGCCGCTCTCCCTCCAGGCCAGATTCCTGAACCAGCAGCTGCTTCCGTTATCGACGGCTCCCAGCAGCAGATATCGACAGCACCAGAGCTGCCCCCGCCCCAGCAGCACAGCCCCTGCCTCAGTTTCCCCCCCGAGGCAGGTCCCCCCTCATGCCCATCCCCACCTCATCTCCCAGCAGCTGCTGATGGATGCTGAGGGCAGTGCATGATTAATGCAGGCACCAAAAGCAGCGTGGAGCCGAGCAGGAAAATGCATTCCCCAGGCAGGACGGGCAGCAAGACTGAGACCAAGGAAACAGCTTAAATTAATCTCAGCTCAAGCCCAGAGCCGGCACCCAAGCCCACAGAACCTCACCAGCCCCCAGGGTGCTCCTGCTCCGAAGCCATCCCAGCCAGGAGAGCCTTGGCTTCAACTCACTTCCATAAATTATGCACCTCCCCGCCCGCCGCAGCCGCTTGAAGGCCCATCTCCAAAGCGATTCTGACAGCCGGGGCTTTTAAGGAACCAGAATTACCCGGTGCCCAGCACTGTGCTTCCAAAGGCAGAAGGTTGGGAATGCTGCAGTAAAACCCCCACCCCAGCCAGCCAGGAGAGCTCCTGGGTGCACAGCCCCGCTGAGATGAAGATCAGGGACAGGGATCAGCCTTCTGCTTGGTCCTGTGCCCTCTGCAAGGACCACTCCACACGGTGTGGCACTCCACGGGCACGGAGCAGGGAATGTGGCTCCTGGCACGGCCTGGGAGCGGGCCAGGCTGTGTCCGTGCTGGGGAGGAGGAGGATGGGGAGATGCAGGGATGCTCAGACACCACAGCTGCCTGCACAGCCCCGCACCAGCCAAAAGCAGGTCACCTCTCCCACCCTCATCCCTGGAGCTGCCACATTTCTGCCCATCAAAGGTGGGATGCTCATACCACGGACCTGCTCCCAGGAAAACCCTCAGAGCCCACGGCAGCTCCCGCAGAGCTGGCAGTGCCCCCAGAGCCCACTGCCTTTCCCTTTCTTCTTTTAAGCTTTTTCCCTCTCTGTTCTCTTCCCTTTGTGGCTCCTTTGATCAGATAATCTGAACGAACTGAAGGTAAAAATATCACGGCAGGCAAGAAGAAAGCGCAAATAATGGGGAGAGGAGGAGGGAGCTGGTTCGGATCCCTCACGGAACCACTGGGGGAGATGGAGCCGGAGTTACCCGATGATCCCCGGCTGCAAACAGCCCAGTAAGGGGTGACAGATGAGCACCCCTCCACCTGCCCCCAGCAACCCCTCAGCCACACACAGGTCACTGCTTCCACACAGCCCAGACCTTGGTTCCACCATGCCTGAGCCTCCCCAAAGCAGCTGCTCCACCAGGGGCACATCTGGAGGGAGGTGCACATCTGGAAGAAGACACCTGCCTACAGCAGGTGCTCATGGAGCAGGGAACAGCCTTACCCACATGCTCTGGGCAGTGAGGGGCCACAGCCACCCTCCTGCCCCACCTGCACAGCTCCCGCTCCACCTGCAGGGCTCCACAGGGGCACCCCGAGGGTAGGAATGACAGGGTGGAATCATCATCATAAGCATGGTGCTTATCCCAGCCCCGAAGGAAGAAACAGTTCTGCTTTCTCCTACTTCCACCAGCACAGCATTGGTGAGGATGGAGCCTTCCCATCACCCTCATCCCGGCTATGCTGCAGCCCAATCCAGATCTGGGAATGGCACAAGTACCAACCAGCCGAGATCTCCAGAGCCTGGGCATGGGTCATGCCCTGCCCAGGGTGGGCTGAGCAGCACCAGGGCAGAAGGAGCCGGGGCTGGGTGCTGCTGCCCTAGGGCAGGCAGAGCCCTGCGGGTGCCAGCACCCCGGACAGGGGCCGGGAAGCACGGTGGCATCCTGCCCCCCTCTAGTGGTGGCCACCGGGCCACGGAGGGCCCTGGAAGGAACAGGAGAGGGCTCAGCCGGGCAGGCGAGCCCCTCTTGGGGCGACCTGGCCCAGTGGAAGGTGTCCCTGCCTATGGCAGGGGCTGGAACTGGATGAGCATTAAGGTCCCTTCCTACCTGAAACATTCTGTGATTCCAAGAAATCAAACTCTGACTAAAAATTCCACCACATCACAGAGATCTGCTGCAAAAGCCTCCACAGTGCCCAGAGGAGCAACCAGCCACCCCAGGCATCACCCCTGCAGCTCCTTCCCACAGCTCCTCCTGCACATCCCGGGCTGGACTGTGGTGGGACACACTCCAGACAGAGCCCTCTCCGAGCAGACCCCACTCCCCAGAGCTCTGCCTGCGGCAAGATCCATCATCTCCCAGTTCAGAGCTATGGCATTTCCTGGGGCTCATTAAACCCGGCAGAGGCTGGGTTACACAGCCCAGGAGATGCAGCAAAAATCAGCCAGAAGCACCCAGCACTCACCTGCACGTCCCCGTCCCCAGCTGCCAAAGAGCCCAGCTCCACCAGCACCAGAGACACCAGCCCAGCCCTGGCACTGGGCAGACTGTGCCAGCTCCACACTGGCTCCTACCAGCTCCACAGCATCTTTTTGAAAATCAAGGCTGTTTCTTTCCCCACCTGCTCTTCCTCCAGCAAGCAGGGCCAGCCAGCAGGCAGCACAATATCCCAATTAGTGTACACTCACTCTTCCCGCTTGCAAGCAGCTACAGGGTACTTCGCTTGGCTCCTGGTCTTTTTAATTGCAAAAGCTCCATGAAGTAGAGCAGGATTGAGACGTGGACAGAGGGAAGGGATGCCAGGTTAAGTTCTCTCCCGACAGGCAAAACCTTAAGTATTCAGGTCCAGTACCCTGGCGTTCGCTTGGAGAAGCAAGGCCACGGCTCAGCAGGCAGCAGTGAGCAGAGACCCCGGATTGTGCCTCCAAATCCCCCCAGTGAGCTCCAAGACACAGCCCCTGCCCCAGCAACCCCTCGATTGATGCACCAACTGATATCACAACACTCGCACAAGCACAAGCCCATCACCAAGGTGCCAACTCCTCCTCTCTGCAACCAGGTCCTGCCATCAGCCGGCTTAGAGCCCCATGGTGAGGAAAAGCTGGGTACAACCACCCAACCTCAGTGCCCTGGAGCATCTCCTGAAGGATGCTGAAGTCCAAACAAAAGTGCTCCCGTAGGGCTCAGATGAGATCCAGAGAATATTTATCACACCATATTTATATATGTCCTTAACTGCAGCAAACCCTCTCCTTCTGCCTCCCTCCCGCTGCCAAGCAGGTCAGGGCTAATCCCTCACTTTGAAGGATGGGATGGCGCGGCAGGGGGGGAAGGCGAGCAGGATCCAGCCCCGGAGCGAGCGGAGAGAGAACAGCAGCTCACCTTGCGGGCAGGCGGTGCGAGGTCTCCGCCGGCAGCCAGCGCAGAGCTCCAGCGGGAGCGGCTGGAAGGGAGGGAAGGAACCGCCGCTCGTCCCCGCTCCTGCCACGTGCAGCAGAATCCCGCAATTAATTTTTTATCGCCATCTGCAATTTGGGACGGCGCTGGCTCCGAGCGAGAGCGCGGCCTGACTGCCCGGCAGTGCCCGCGGCAGAGCGCGGTGTCCCCGCTCCCCATCACACCTACGCCCCGGCACTGCGGTCTGGCAGTGCCAGCCCCTGCCCACATCCCCCCGGCAGTGACTCCAGAGACCCCCATCCCGAGCCGGGCTCGGTGCGGGGCCATCCAGGGAACTGCAGGGAGGAAAACCCTCGGTGAGAGGCAGCGCCCGGGAGGGAGAGCCGGTGCCCGCAGCGGGCGCAAAGCCGGGGAGGGCGGCGGGTGCGGGTTCACCAATGTTATAATTAGGACCTGCCACTTCTTCAAGCCGTTGCCTTTCTGGGAAGAGCTGGAAGGGGGTGGCTGAGCTGACAAATCCATCCTCCTCCTGCCTGATGCCAAAGTTGAAGCACGTGATGCTCTTTTTCGGGGAGCCGTTAGGCTCCTCTGCAGGGCGATGCTGGCCCCTGGGATGTGGGGCCAGGCCACGGCTCCACTCGAGCTGGGATTCCCATGGGAAAATCCCCTTGACACTGCTCTGACACCCCGGGGTGTAGCTCAGCACCCCTAACCCAGTGCCTGATGCTGTCCTCAAAAGGGCTTTGCCTGGAGCCACCACTGTCCATGGGGACCCTCTGCCGTCAGAGAGGGACCAGCCTCATCAGGGCCCCCAGCACTGCCTCTCCAGCTCGGCCAGGCTGCCCAAAATCAGACGGGTTCTCTGCACATCCCATCGGACCGAGCCTCCCGGCACAGAGGTGGCAGGTCACAGGGAAAAGGGTTTTGTCCCATCTCTCCCCCCGCGGCAGCCCTGCCCAGCACAGGGATGTGCACATCCTGCATCCAGCACATCCCCCGCTGCCTGGTGCGGATAAACGCTGCTCACAGGGCGCAAAAGCAGGCAAGGAAACGAGCTTTTTCTTTTGGCAGTTCTCGTGGCGTTTTCCCACGAGCGCCTCGCTGCATTCAACAGATCAGCTCTGCTCCTTCCCTCCATCCATCCATCCCTCCGTCCCTCCCCGAGCCCTGCCCGGGGCGCTCGGCCGCTGCCGGTGGAGTCCTGCGGTGACCGCCAGCCCTGCCTCGTGCCACCCCCGCCGAGCCCCGAGCCACAGGTCACCTGCAGCGCGATGGCGATGGCAAAGGCAGTGACTCACCCGCAGCCTCTCCGTCGCAGCCGCCGCCGAAGGCAGCGGGCATCCCCCAGCGCCGGAGCAACCCACGGAAAAACACCCGGCTGGCAGAGCACGGCAAACTCATCACACCGAGGGGAGGAGGAGGAGGAGGAGGAGGTGGGCTGGCGGGGCTGCACCCGGGCAGGCAGTGGGAGAGTTCTCCGGTTTTTTCTCACGGCTGCCAACTTCCCCAGCGGCTCCCGACGCCTCAGATCCGCTCGCCCGGAGAGCGCCAAGGAGCGGGAGAACGCTCGGGAGAGGAAACCGACCCCGTGCTGGAGCGGGGCTCTGCCCGCCCCAGGGGTGCTTCTGGAGCCGGGGAAGGGTCGTACCCCCCAGAGCCCCTCCGAGCTGGCCGGGGAAGCGCCTTCAGCCCTTCTCCGCTCTCCTGTCCCCCCTGCCCTGCCCTGCGGCGGCTCTGCGGGCGCTGCCCGCTGCGGCGAGGCGAGGGCAGCCCCCGACAGCGGCTCGGTCACGGTCACGGCCACCCGCCCCTGCCCCAACCCCTGCCAGCCCCCTCCATCCTGACGAGCCCCCCAGTTCCCCTCCCGGAGCCCTCGCCGGGCACTGGGCACCTCTGGGGACAGAGGTGGCAGCTTGGGGACCGGGACCAGGTGTGCCCTCCGTGCCCCTCGCCGAGGGGGCAGCGCTCCGCAGTCCCCAACAATGAATAATGCGATGAGTGGGAGAGGGGGGGAGCGCTGGGGGTTCCGGGCTGCAGCCCCCGCTGTCGCAGCCCCCCCCAACGCAAAAATAAAAAGGAAAGGCGGAAAATTCGCCGGAGCGTTGTGGAGGGGGGGGGGAGCGGTGAGGCTGCAAGGAGGGGGTGCGGGGGGCACTCCAGCCCCGGGGAAAGATGCGGGGGCACCGGGAGTCCCGGGGATGCTCCCCCCGCGCCGCCCGCACTTACCCGCGGGCAGTGCCAAGTTGGCGGCGCCGCCGGCCCCGTCTCCTCCCGGTGCCCGGTGCCGCGATCCGCCCCCGGCCCGGGGGCACGGGCAGCCCGGGGGGGGGCCCTACGGCGTGCGGCGGGGGCGGCCCCGGCCCCCCCAGCCCCGGCCCGGCCCGGGAGCCGAGCGAGCCGCAGCCGGGCGGGACCCGCCGCGCTCCGCGCACCGCAGCCGCGGCGAGGAGGAGGAGGAGGAGGAGGAAGAGGTGGAGAAGGGGAGGAGGAGGGGGAAAAGGAGGAGGAGGAGGAGAGCCGGGGCCGGGGAAGTTTTGCATGAAGAGGAGCTGGGAAGCCCGCCGCCGGCTTTGCCAGCCTCTTAAAGCACTAGCGCAGCGTGGGGACCCCCGCCCCGGCAGCCCCCCCGGCTCCTGGAGGAAGGGTCTCCCCGCCAGGATGCTGAGGGTCTCCGGCTCCCTGCACTGACAGCCATCCCCAAATTCCCTTTCCCAGGTGGGAGCAGCTCCCGCAAGCAGCGACGAGCGAGGATGCTCGTCACCCCAAGCCGTTGCCCTTCTCTTCCCCCTCCCATAAAACGCTGCCAACCCCCCCGCCCCGCCGAGCTCGGCTCCTGCCTCGCCTGCTTTCCCCATCAATCCCCCCCGCCGGGCCCCGCGGCTCCGAGGAGCCCGTCGTGCTGTGTCGATTCATTAATCCAGAGAAAACACAACCCCCTGGTAATGGCCATTGACACATTAACTGCTGCGATCCATCACGGTAATGACACGGTGGTGATTGCTCGGTCACCGGAGCAATTAGGGCACAGCCTGGCGCTCACCTGCGGGCACGAGGGGCTGCCAGCGCTCCCAGCCCCTCCTGGGGGACCCATCCGCGCACACGAGGCGGGGTCCGGCTGTGGGGAGGGCTCTCTGAGCCCTTCCAGCATCTAAGAACCAAGCACGGACCATAAACACACAATACCAGCCTCATCTTCCCTAGGGGGTGACTTGTGCTGCTGGTTTGTAACAGCGGAATCCCAGCCTTGGTGAGGGTCAGCCGGGCCCTGGGCGGGCTGGTTGCCCGTGGAAAAGATTCCTTTTCACCCAAATCCTGGCTAGCAGGCTGAGAGGAGCCGGTTTTACAGAAGCACTCGGGATTGCCCAGCCCCAGAGCATCACCCCGGCTGGGCCTTTGAAGGAGCTCTGGCCTCCCCAGGGAGATGCACCTCCGGAAAAGCTGCCCAGCCACCCTAATGCCACTGGAATATTCCCGTGCATCCAGGTGCTCCCGGGATGCTGCCCAGAGCACATCTCCTGCAGAGTGACCAGGCTGTTGCAGTGATTTTATTTACAGCAAGATCCCGAGTGGTGTTTGTTGTTACTCTGCCCTAGTGGGACAGAGGAGGGGGGGCACAGCCCCACCACCCCCTCTCTGTGTCAGCATCCTCAGCCATGGCAGAGCTGATGGCAGGAACTGAAGCAAAAGGAAATCTGTGCTATGGTCGATGGGGAGGGGACATAAAGCCCCTGAGAGGACAGGACCCCTTGCCTGCCCCAAGGCTGAGGGGACTCCAGATAGCACAGGATAAGCCAGACACAAATCCTTTGCCAAAAGTAGCTTTTAGAGGCACCCTGAGGTCAAGATCCCTGCTCCGAATCGGGTGAAACCCTCAGCTGCTGGGGATTTCTAAGACACGTGTTCACCTTCAAGGAGAGACAAGGGTGTTCTGCTTACAGCCTGGGGTCATGAAGACTCTGGGCCACCCTGCTCTGATCTTCCCAGCTCCCAAAGAATCCCTCGGGGAAGGCGTCTGGGATAAATTATGGAGAATGTTGGCAGCTGGCTCATTCAGGAGTGCCTCACTGCTGCCCTGGCTCCAGTGGAAAATCATAACTCAACCCCCCCAAAACCTTGGGAATCTGAACCCCCATCCTGATTGCAGGATGCTCTTCCAACCATGGCTGAGCTGGCAGTGCCTCTCCTCCTCCCTGAGCCTCACGGCCTGCACGTCTCCCCTTCTCACACCCCTCTGCCAGCCAGAACCCAAAATACCAGCACGGCGCTCGTGTCACCACCGCGAGCATCAGCTCCCAATTAACATTTGGAAATCCAGCTGAGGCCGGTGCTTCCCCCGGCACAACGGGAAAGGCCACGGTGAGAGGCTGAGAGGACAGTGGGTAGGATGGGAGACACCCCGGTGATTCCAGGGGTGCAGCTCAGACGTGGGGTTACCCCGAGAGCAGCTCTGCTAACCCCACAAATGTCCCTGCCAGGGCTCCTGCTCAGCGCCTGGGTCAGAGCTGCTCAAACCCTCCAGGAGGGTTCGATGCCATCAGCAAATGGACACGGAGAAGTCCGCCAGGATCGATATCCCCTGAGCAGGCACAGAGCCAGAGGAACTGAGCAAATCCTGAGGGCAGGGCTGGGGCCACAGCCCAGGCCCGTTCCCAGCTCCTTGTTCCTGCTCATCCAGGGTGCCCCAGCACCTCCAGGGCCCCCAGCAGCCTTTCCCTGGGCTCACAGCATCCATGCAGGAGGCTCTGGGTGCCCTGACCCTGGTTATCCCACAGTTGTCCCCAGGCAGGCACAGCTCTGAGCCCACAGCTCCAGCCTCTGGCTACCCTGGCCCCCAGCCAGCTGGGAAGGTCACCGTGTCCACTGCTGAGGCCACCGAGCGCCATCCAGGAGACACAACTGCTTGCAATTTGATTTTTTTATTTATTTAATTTTTTTTTTTAATATAGGAAAACTTGAAACCGCATCTTATGGACTGGACATTCCGGCTCAGCTCTGCAGAAGGGCTTTGAATAATTTATGGCCGAGCCACCACCTCCTCCTTCCTCCTCATGGGTCACTCCTGTCAAAGAGATGGAGGCTCAGGAATCACACCCGGCCCTTTTCATCTGGGGCCCGCATTGCCAGTGCCTGCAATTGCCTTGGGTGTGCATTCAATTCCCTCCTGGATAGAAGGGTGAGGAAAATAAATCTTTAATTCAAAGTGAAATATTAATAGAACCGTAATTAGCTGTAATATCTACACAATTAAAAAGCAGGAGGCCCGGCAAGAGCTATTTTCGTGTGTATTTAAAGAAAAATAAGTTTGCAGGGTAAGGG
This sequence comes from Certhia americana, assembly GCA_018697195.1. Lineage (NCBI taxonomy): Eukaryota > Metazoa > Chordata > Aves > Passeriformes > Certhiidae > Certhia > Certhia americana. Next base: position 3,808,683 of record JAGMWU010000028.1, read on the forward strand.
GTGGGGGTGGCTGGGGATGCTTTTCCGGTGTCCCAATTGTCTGAGGGAGAAATGTGGCCTGGAGGAGCAGCAGCAAGGGACACGGGCCCTGCCAGTGCTGGTGGAGCAGGAAGAAATAAAAGTTCAGGTTGAAAAAAGGAAAAGAGCAGAAGAAAGATTTGAGGAGGAAAAGAAAGAAAGAAGAGCCATGATGACACTTTTTGGTCCTGCTCCTCGGGGATTTTGCAGCAAAGGGAAGATTTTCACTTCGGGCAGAGCCGAGCAAGAGGATGAGGATGGGAAAAGTCTCTGTGGAAGGTGGCAGGGAATGAGCAGGGTGACCCTGGCTCAGCCCCCACAGACACTATCCAGCAGGAATTGCATGAGCTGATTGCAAAAAGCCATCAGCTCACCCCTGAGCTGGGCAGCTACAGAAGGGACAGACAAAACTGCAAAACAAAACCAACAGAACAATTCAGCTCGGCCCCACCAAAAACACCTCAATAATAGGCCAAGGAGGTAATAAAAAAAAAAAAAAGAAAAAAAAAGAAAAAGCAACCTTGGATTTCTTTCCTGAAGAAAGAGACTCCCACACACCCCCAGCACATGAACGTGGGTAATGGATCTGGATCTTTCGAGAGCAGGAACGGCACTGCCTGTGCTCACATGGGCTTGACATTCACACATCGGGTCCGTGCCTCTCTCCAGGAGTGGGGATAATGGGATGCCGAATGTCAGACCACTTAAATATATATAAAACTCATTATACGCCTCATGACTAACAGATCTTGATGGGAAAAGTTGCATTTTAAAGAAATGCGGGGAAAAAAAAAAAAAAAAGAAAAAGCCCATCCGGGCTTGCGGGGAGGAATTAGCAATGAACGAGGGATGATTCGGCTGCAGACTGGGAGTGATGACAACTCCTCCTCCTCCTCCTCGTGAGGAAGGCTCCTGCAGCTGTGCCAGCTCCTTGGCAGCTCCCTGGCAGCCCTTTACCCACTTCGGGGGCTGCCAGGCTCCCACCAGAGGCTTTCCTGCAGCCCAGGGTCCTGCCAGACACACACATCCCCCAGCTGATGTGGGATCCTCAGAGAAACCCCAGGTGACACCAAGGAACCCGCCCTGCCTCTCAGAGGCCACCAAGGGGGACATTTCATGGGATTCTGAGCTTTTCCCCCACGGCAGCAACGAGAGGATGGAGCGCACTGGGGAGCTGCCGTTGAGGCAATGCCTCTCTCTTGCCAAACCTCCTCTTGCTGCAGCCTCAGAGCCTCTTCTCGGGGGGTTATTCCTCCTTCTTGGGTGTATCCAGCCTAAAAATTCCCCTCTGCTCCTCACTGCTGCTGTGACAGGAGGACAAAGGACCCGTGCCTGGCTATGGCCACTCGTGGAGCCGGCAGCCAGGCAGCACCATCACTCTTCTCCTCTACAACACTTCCACCTAATGGCGAGAGAGAGGGTGAGGAGACAGCCAGCCCAGGCCAGGGGGACACGGGGACACCCCCAGGAGCAGAGCAGAGCAGAGCAGAGCAGAGCAGAGCAGAGGCCAGCACAGCTCAGCAGAGTGATGAACCCTGCCAGAATCAGCCCCCAGTAAGGAAGAAGCTGCTGCTTTGCCCCTGGACTGACCCCCTCAGGTGGTTCCAACATCTCCAAAAATGGGGAGTTTTGTCAGCTCCGTGCTCTGGGCCGTGTCCTGCCTCCCTCCTGCAGCTGCTGCTCCGGTTCTGGGGAGGAACAGGGGATTTGGGAGCCTTGGAGCACAGCCCTGCACCCCTCCCTGCTGCTCACAGGAAAACACGAGGGCTGCTGCTGGCTGTGCCCTCCAGTCTGACCCACTCAGTGCAACTGGTGAATTGGTCCCATCCCAGTTAAAAACTGTTGCTTTACAGAAGAGAAGGAAAGGGCTCAGGCCCAGGGACGTGCTTAGTGGCCAGAGGTTATTTTGGGCAGCAATTACTCAGAATTTGGGGTTTAAACAATACAGAAACATGAAAAGCTGAGGCACAATGTTCTCCTGGAAATCCCTCATCCTGCACCATCAGCAGCTTTTTGTGCTGATGCTTCAGAGAGAGCAGGACCTGTCCCCAAACCAGCACCCTCAGAGGCACCAGAATCTCAGTGATGCCACCCTGCTCCCATGGACCAACCTTCCTGTTCTCACAGCAGTTTGCTTTTACATCCAGAGATGTCCCCCTGTCCCCAGTGCAACACCCCAAAGGCACAACCCTGTCCCTCAAACGCAGCTTTGGGGAAGGAAAGAGGGACAGACAGCTCTGTCTGCTTTCCTTCAGGGTGCAGGAGGGGATTTTTATCCACCCACAGGGATCATGAGCAGCTGGAAATGTTTTCTTTAAATCTATGAAGAAAAAAAAAAAAAAAAAAAAAAAAAAAAAAAAAAAAAAAGGGAGAATAGGGAAGGAGAGAGAACATTTGGTGGTAAAATTAACTGTGACGGCCAGGCAGCACACACTCCCTCTGCACCCACAGGACAATTAGAGGAAAATCTTTACACATTAACTAACACGGAAGGCAGGGATGGCATGGAAGACAACCCCCTCATTTTTCCCAACCAGCTCTGCTGGAGCAAAGTGGCAGCAGCACCTGGAATGCAGGACATGGGTAGGGGACAGGGCAGAAGGGACAGGAGAGCAGCAGCACCAGCTCTGAGGAGGGAATGGCACAGGAAAGCTGCGGGATGCTGGGTGGGCCCAGCACCAAGCACCCATCCAGGCATAAGGAGATGGGGGAAAGCAGGGAAGGGCTCCATTCCTTTCTTATCCCCTCCAGGTGCCCAGAGCAGCTGATGGACCCCCCTCACACACCTCCAGACTGGCAGCTGAGCACCCATCCCACATCCAACCCCCTGCCAAAGCTGCGCCACTCACTCTGCGTGCACCAACCTGCTCTGACGAAGAACAAAAACTGCCCCAAACTGGGATGGATTTGCACCAGAGGCTCCTCCAGCACACCCTGATTGCTGCTGTGGTGAGCAATGAGGGGCATACCTTGCCCTCCACCCAGGGAAAGGAACCCGGGGTAAAGCCCCGTGGTGCCAGCACAGCCTCCAGCTCGGAGCCGACCCCGACGAGCAGCACCCGTCTTCTCCTCCCAACTTTTCCATAATTCATGCAACAACCTCCTGAAAGAAATATCCTCCTCGGACATAAAATATTCATGGCCTCATCCTTGCAAGGAAACACTGTCTTCCTTGGAGTGCAACCAAGCAGCCGAGGCCAGCACGGATTTGCCTCTGCAGGAGTAATTACGTTGGTCATTGATCGGGTGCCGCAGTGAGGGGCTGTGCTGGGAGGGGCCCCCCAGCCAGTGCCGGTGTGACACCACCACCCCCCCCGCCAGAAAGTGGCTTCTGGAAAAGTCACAAAAGGGTTTGGGGAGAGGGAGGGAGGATCCCGCACTGTGCAGCAGCGTCCCAAGAGGTTCCCCATCCTCGTGGCTGCATCTTTGCGCCAGCAAAGTCGTCCCAGGAGGGAGCAGCTCCCCCAGCACCACCCTGGAGCCCATCCAGATCCATCCCAGTCACATCCACCACCCCTCACACACCGCAGGCTCATGCACCTGCCAGCAGCCACCCCCCAAACCCCTCCAGTCCTCACAGCTCCTTCCTGCTCCCACTTTGGATGCTGTCAATCCATTCGGAGCTCCTTCCTATTTCTCTGCTTTTGCAGAGATCAGCAGAGGCTCCAGCCCCATTTCACTGCACAATATTCAATACCTTTATTATTTTAATTTTTTTTTCTTGCTTTTGCTCTCTCCCACAGCTCCCCGAGCCCCAGGCAAAGGGTTCCAGAGGTTCTCCTGTGCACTGCTTATAGCACAGTCCAACAAATCCCTGTCCCTTGGGATAAGGGGGAGATGGAAGTGAATGCATCGCTCAGCTTCAAGGGGGCTCAGCGGTGGGGATGAAGAGGAGGGGGCTGTGGGTCCCAGGGGCAGATGTTTGGGGAGAGGGGGGCACTCAGCACGGGGTGGAGGGGAAACACAATCTGGAGCAATTTATGCAGCCAGCATCGGCGCCACCTTGGCCAGGGCCATGTCCTGCAGGAGCTGCCGGCCCCGGGGACCCCCGGCTGCCGCAGACCCCGGTCCACGATGGTCCCACAGCCGGGCTCAGCATCTCCAGCGAAGGCCAGCAGTGCCTTCCCGTGGAAGCCGCGCTCACTGCAGCCGTGCAGCGGAACGGACCCGGCACGGAGCATCCCTCCGGCCCGGGGGGACGGGGAAAAGGTGTCTGGAGCAATCGTTGTCCTAAATCCACACGCAATCACACACGGCTGCGCTGTGAGGGGACTGTCCCCTCCTGGCACACGTGCAAAGGTGTGGCACAGCCTGAGCCAGCAGCTCCTGTGCATCAGCCTCCCTCATGCAGCAGGTGAAACACAGATAACACCTCCACAACCCCCTCAGGACCCTTTCCCAAATCTCCAGGGCAGATCCCTGCTCCAGCCGATGCACCCCCAAACCTCTTCCACAGGTGCTGGGGATTCAGGGACCCTCCAAGAAGCCACATCCTTCTATTTAAGGGCGACACGTGGGTGCCGGGATGGGCTCGTTCGGGGGTGTTCTCTCCCACCCCGCAGGGACTCTGGGACCGCTCGTCAGGGATGGGAACAGTGCTGTCCTCCCCCAGCTCCGAGTCACGGGGAGCCGCCCCCCAGCCCGCACCCGCCGTGTCGTGACGCTCCCCTCGAGGGGAGCCACGCGTGCGGCTCCGCTCCTACACACCGAGGAGCAGTTGCCAAGGGAGCCGTTCCCCGGGCCCGGAGCCGGCTGGGAAGGTGGGTGACAGCCTGGCAAACTCCCACCCGGCTGCTCTCATGATGGACAGGGGGGGTACCAGGGCACGGCAGCTCGTGAGGAACATCCTGTCCCCTCAGCGAAGCCTTGAAGGTGGGGAAGGTGCTTTTCCTGGGCAGGGGTTGCGGGGATAACCACAGCCTGCTCGTCCCACCGTGGGTTTGGGGGCACAGAGGGCTGGGGTGTTCAGCCTCGTCGTGCCTTCCAGCCTCGCAGCCCCCCCTGGCAGCCCCCGAGCCCCTTGGTGCCCCCACAGCCCCCCTGTCCCTGGCATTTGAAAGATGAGCCCCTGGCAGAGCCGGGCCAGGCACCGAGTAACCGGAGCCGGGAAGGAGCGGTGACCCCCGCCCGTTATAGCCGGCCCTAATCCCGGCGGGGCTGGGTGTCACATTCCCCCCGGAACGGGAGAGCCACACCGCAGGGCAGGGACACACCGTGTGCCTGGGGGTCCCCGGACAGGGACAAACCCGCTGTCCCTGAGGTCCGGGGACAAAGCGAGAAGAACGTGGAGGGCTCAGCCCTGCAGCCGGGTCACCGGCACCCCCCGAATGTCCCCCTCCCTGCGGGCACTGCCAGGGGGACAGACAGGAATGCGCCTCAGCCCTGCCCGGCCCCACGGTGCCCCCAGAACCGGTGAGGGTGCTGCTCCCGGTGAGGGATGCCGGGACTCATCCAGAAACGGGCGGGGGGAGGATGCGGGGCCCTCCCTCCATCCCGCTCCACAGCCGGAGCCTCTCCCCGTTAGGTGGCAGCAGGAAACCGCAGCGTTGGCTTTTCCGACCTAAATTATTCCATAATTCTGTGATTCTGGCTACGTGGGAGCGCGTTCCCCGCAGGAAAACCTGCTGGTTCCGTCCCAAGGCTCTCCATCCCGCCCCGCCTGCCGCCTGGGGTCATTCACTGGCCATTAGGTGACCCTCTGCCCGCCCTGACCCGTCTCCTCCCAATGCCCTTTTAGTCAAACCCCCAGGCCATGGAAGGGACACGAGCAGGGCTGCTCCGGCTCCCGCTCCCTCCCTTTCACCAGCAGCCCTCTTGGCCCCCACTCCCCGTCCCGTCACCTCCGGCATCGCCTCCCGTTCCCATTCCCCTGCCTCTGTGTCACCCCGGGCTCCCTCTGCCTCCGGAGCCGCCACTCTGCCAGCGGCTGAGTCACCCCGGTGACCACCACCTGAGTCACCGGGCCGAGGGAAGTCCCCCGGTCCTCGATGCTCTTCCAACCGGAGCTGAGTAAAAGGGAAAATGTCAAGGAATTTGGCTGGGAAAAGTGTTTTCTTGGAGCCCCGATAAGGAGCAGCCTCTCTGGTGCGTCCCCTTTGCCACAGTGAACTCGCAGCTGGCCAGGGAGCGGGGGGCTCCTTCCCTACCCTACGGAGACATTCCAGGGCATGGAGGAGCTAGGAAAGGCTGGGAAAAGCAGGAAAAACATCCCCTCGTCCCTTGCACCGCGTGTCCTCCAGCTCCCTGCAAGCGCCTTTGCAGTACATCCCCCCACCCCCTCCTTCGCTGCCCTGCTCAGATTTGATGTGCAATAAAATACCTTGATTAAAAAAATACCAGGCGGCCAGACCCCACTGCGAGCCCGCCAGAGAGCCCTCGATTAATGACCCCTCGCATTCCCCTCCACCGCGTCCCCGTTAATGATTTACAGCGGCTCCTCCCCGGCCTGTCCCCTCCCTCTCTCCCTCCTTCTCTCCCTCCCTCCCCCACCGCCATCGGCACCCCCAGGCCCGAACAGAGGGGAAGGGGCTCCAGGGATCACCCTCAGGAATTTTCTCACCCCCTGGCACATTCCCAGCGTGGGGACACCAGAGGCGAGGGAGCTGCCACCCACCCCCAGCGTGGGTCAGCCGCATCCTTTGCACGGAGGGGACGGCACATGGCTTCACTCCTGGGGCTTCCCTGATTCCTGTCACCTCCTTCCCGCCATGCGGGAGGGACCCCCGGCTGGGCTGGCAGCCTCCCCCCACCCACCTGAGCCCCAGCACGCTCGGTGCACATGTGCCGAAATGTGGGGGGAGCCGGGAACGGGGCCAGGGCTGCCCCCCGCTGCAGCCCCAGGCTTTGTGCTCCCGGCAGGCAGCCCCGAGGAGGTTTCATGTTACTGGGAAACTGGGATGGCGGGATGTTCCCGGGGCAGCCCCGCAGACAAAAGGCCATTGTGCAGCCGCGCGGCGATGGCTGCAGCCCCGGAGCATCCCGCTCCCTGCCAGAGCCAGCAGCCACCCCAGGCCAAGGAGGTGGCACAGCCGGTGTCCGAGGAGCACAGGGGCCCGAGCAGCTCCCCAAAACTCATGGGATTCTTCAGCATAAAGTGCCCAAGCCAGAGCACCCCAGACACGGCCCCTTGCCCATCCCCATCCCGCCGGCAGCAGCACCCAAAATTCATCCTCTTCATCCCAGGGGACAGGAGTGGCACAAAACCAGACCCTGCTGGCACCGGGTAGGGGTGACGAGCAGGGACGTGTCCCCACAGGTCAGGACGTGCAGGTGAGGGGTGGCTGAGCCTGAGCCGCTTTCCAGCCCCACCGGCTGATCCTGCTCGCCCTGCGGCCGCCATGGATCAGCCTGTGCTGTCTCAGGATCATCAGGGTACACGGAGTTATTTATGTGCATTTCCCTGCGCGGGGGCCGTGCTTATTGCAGCCCCAAGCACCCCGGAGCTCAGGGCAGGGAGAACTTCCAAAATCCTTCTCCTGCCTCCCACCGCCACCAAAATCTCCTCTGAACCCCTAACTCCCGGGGTCGGGGGATCCGGCCCCCGCCACGCCCCATTAACTGCTGTTCCAGAGGGCTCCCGAGGTGACAAACACACCCGCTCGTAATTAGCCAGGTGGCTCTTCCAGTCACCCAACAACCTGAGCTGACTCAGAGGATCGAGTTTCCCCTTTCCCAGGGAAATTAGCAGGAATTAGGCACCCAAATCCCAACTGCAGCTTTGCGGGGCTCGGTGGCAGTGCCAGGACGCAGGGCAGGGCAGGATAAGATGTGTGCCGCTCAGGGCCACCCTCTGGTCCCCCATGTCCCCCCTGGATGCTTTTCGGGACAGCCGATCAGCCCCTGCGGTTCTGAGGAGCCCAGGGAGCCGGGGGTGATTTCAAGCGGATTTTTTTTTTCAGGGCACTTTCCAGAGGCGCAGTTTTTCCCCAAGCACTGAGCACCCGTCTCCTCCCGGGCCTGAAATAATGGCTAAATAAATCGAGATACGAAATAATTCATGCGTGCGCCTCCCCATTTGCACCTCGTCACCCCACGGCGTTGGCCTGGGGCTGCAAACCCCGGGCTCAAATCGGCGGCATTAAGCCTGTAAGTTATCAGGTGATTTAGGAATTTGTCCCCAGAATGGGGCTGCAGGAAAACGCTGCCCTGGTGAGAGCTCAATCTGCTCCAGGGGTGAGAAGGAGGAAGGAGCCATTTAATCAAATTAACAGGCCTGTTTTGGGGTGGGTCCGGAGCTGTTTGGCCACATGGGGCTTCATCAATGGGGCCATCGGGGAAACAAAGCCGGGAGGGGAAACAAAGGCCACGTCCCTGTCCCTGTCCTCCCGCGCCATGGCCGGCCAGTCCTGTGAACACCGGACCGGGACAGCCCCGTTCGCATCCCGGAGAGGTTCCCAACGTGTTCGGTCCGCCGGGATCCCGGGGCTGCCCGGCTCCGTGTGATGCCAGCCCGGCACGGCGCAGACTGCTCCGCCGTGCCCCGCGTTGGGCTCAGCTGCCATGGGGGGATAATAAATCATTTGTTTCCCTGTTTCCAGCCATTTTCAGCTTCTTCTCTGGCCGCAGAGCTCAACCACAGGATGGGGGAGCTTGTCCAGTCCCGCTCCCAAACCCACTCGGCCACGAGCTATAAATCAGGAACCCAACTGCAGAAACAAAAGTGAAAATGTTCTTCCCGGACTACAGCCCCGGGCCCGGCCCTGGGCTCTGCTCCAGCCCAGTTTTTTTCGCTGTTTTCCCCTCCTTGCACGTGGCTGTGTGCCTGTACCTGGCTGCTAGGCCATCTCCCCACCTCTCTCTAATTCTGGGGCACCGCTGCAGCATTATTTTTCTTTAAAGACCAAGCGATCACCCCACGGGGGAGGAGGCTGCGGTGTGGGCTCGGAGGGTGGGGGATTGCCAAAACTTGGAGGGATTAAAGCAGAGCAGCCCCGGTCGTTTGCAGGACTCGGGCTGCTGCCATTCACCGGCACTGCACAGTAAATAACGAGGGATATTAATAACAACGAGCCTCTGCCAGGACATTAAACAAGTTCCTCAATCGGGCTCACAGCAAAGGGGGAAGCCTGAGCGGCAGCTTTAGAGTAAAAGGCACCCTAGCACATCCAAACCCAGGCAGGGCTGCCTGCAGGTGGGGAAACGCTAATTTTAGCAACAAAAAAAAAAAAAGAAATGAGTACTTTGGGTCTGCAAACAAACTTTTGCTGGACACAAGGCCCTGGGATGGGGGAGACCCACCAGAGTTTAGATCAGGAGTTGAACGGGGTGCAGGCAGGGTGTGCCTGCACTTCCTGCAGGTGTCTGGGAACAGGAACCCTCTTGCAGGAGGGTTCTCCCCCCTCTTTGCTTTCATTTTTTAATTGTCAGAAAGGGACACTGCTCCGATTGTGTTTTAGGCACAGGAATTTGCAGGGGATTTGAAAAATCCAAATAACAATTAGCAGAAACAAGTGCCCCGAGCCTGGCTGGGTTTGGTTTGTTTTGCATCACAATCCTTCCCTGCCAGAGCAGTTTTGCACAGGCAGAGACCGATACTTTCACATTTCATCTTTTTAAAGGTCTCCTTTTTTTCTCTTTGTTTCTAATAAAAACTTGCCTGAAACTTAAATCCAGCAGTCTGAAGTTCAGATCCTCACTTCAGAGTTCAACCCTTAGATTCAGGATGATCAAAAGCACCTAAATCAGAGTTTCCATTAGATTTGTGATTGCTGTTTTCACAGGAGTTTGCCAAAATTTTGCACAATGGGATGCTGATTTTCCCATCAAGGAAATCACTGCAGACCCCAAATGCTCAACTGTCCGAGAACACTGCCCCTGACACAGTATGGTACCGGGTTTGTGGGGGTACTTCAACCCAAGAGCTTATCGTCAGCTGATTCCAGACTAACCCAAACCAACCAAGAGAATTCTGAAACAAATCTCTTCAACTGCAGCAAAACCCCACTGTGCTGAGCAGGACCTGCCCCTCAAAACCCCACTGTGCTGAGCAGGACCTGCCCCCCCAAAACCCCACTGTGCTGAGCAGGACCTGCTCCCCAAAACCCCACTGTGTTAGCAAAACCTGACCCCAAACCCCACTGTACTGAGCAGGACCTGCTCCCCCGCCAGCCTCCCCTTTCAGCAGTGAAATTTAATTCACATTAAATCAGTATCACGACACGATCCAGGCGGCCCTGGGAGCCTCGTGGAGGGAGTTCCCACTGCTGGTGCCTCCAGGTGGGGAGCAGAAGCCTTTGTGGGGGTTGACCTGGTGAGGAGGCAGCAAACAGCAGGAGCATCGTGCTTTGGCCATGGGCGCATGGCCCGGCCTCAGCCCCTGCTTGTCCCCACGGGGACACCAAACCCCTCACCCCAGCCCAAAACACGGAGAGGGCAGAGCCGCGGGTGTTCCCATGGAGGGTCACCCATCGTGGGGTCACCCAGCCGGGGGGGGGAACCGCCACCCCCCTTCCCCCTGCACGGCTTCAACCGGGAGCACTCCGGGAGCGGGAGGACCAGCGTGTCCCAATCCTCCCTGGCGCTGCCTCCAGCCTCCCAGGGGGATCTTTCCCTCCGCCTGCGGGGACCGTGGGCCATGCAGGGCCGGGGGCGCAGCCGCCGCCGCAGCCCTTTGAACGGCCCTATCGCTCCCGGCCGCGCCGCCCCGCGCCGCCCCCGCCGTGATGCGGCCCCGGCTCCGCCTCCCCCGCTCCGCCGGCGCTGGGAGCTCCCTTCGCCTGTTTGCCCTTATTTAATTTCGAGTGTGATTTTGCTATTTTTAGCAGCTGGATCCCCTCCAGTAAGGCTAGGAGCTCGCTCCGGTTTTTTTTTTTTCCCCCTCTCCCCCCTTTCCCCCCCCCCCCCCCTTTTTTTTTTTTTTTTTTTCCCTCGTTCTCTGCAAATGATTTTGACCCAGCTTCCTTCCTCCTGGAGCAATTTTTTTTTCTCTCTCTCTCTCTTTATTATTTATATAAATACGCGGGGCCTGGCAGGGCCGGGGATGCGGGGCTGAGCCGCAGCCTCTCTCTTCTCCTTGCAGATCCGCAGTCGCCGCGGGCGGGGGGTCCCTTCGCTCCGCAACACAGACCCGCCGGGAAAAACAAAACCATCAAAGCGCCCCCAAAACCCACCCCGAACACCCGGCTCCGGGATCAAGCTGACTGTGAGTGCCACCTTCCTCTTCCTTCTGCTGCGGGGGGCGCGGGAGGCCGGGGCTCTGCTTCTCCTCGCCGCATGCGGGGCACGATCGGCCCTGGGATGTCGGCGTTCGCAAGGACGCGGGTGCGTGCGGCTGGCGGGGCTTCGCTTTATTATTGGTATTAATTATTGTTAATAGCAGCGTGATGCACCTGGCGGGCCGCGGCGGAGCTGGGGGGGACGGGGGGGGGGGAAACGGGCGGGGGTCCCCGGTGCCGCTGCTCCCACCGCCGGCAGACTTTGCTCCACTTACTCGGTTGCGGGTGAGGCAAACGGTCCGCACGGCCCCGGGACAGCCCGCGGGGCCGGGACCGTGCAAGGTGCGTGGGGCACGGGCGTGGGAGCGGGACCCGGCCGCGGGGCTGGGCCGGCGGGAGACGCGTGGGGCCGGTGCGAGGCCGAGCCCGGCTCACGGGGAAGGCGCACACGCGGGTCGGGGCGAAGTTACGGTGCTGGGGCTCAGCCGCCCACCCCCCTCCCCGCATGGTGCCCCCGCACCCCGCCAGCCCCGCACCCCGCCAGCAGCGCTGGCTCCACGAGGGGTTTTATTACCCCCACCCCCCCAGGAGAGGGGTTTCACAAAGCCCTGATGGTGCCCTTCCTGCCTCTTTTCTTTCTCCTCCACCTCCCTCCTTCCTTTCCTTTATCACTTCCTTTTATTATGCATCCCAGGAAGGAAGGGGGGGACTTTCCTCAATGGCAGCCCCGGGGTGGGGTTCAGAGCAGCCCCACGGCGGGTCTGTGCTAAGGAGGAGCCCACACATCCCTCCCGGCCCGCACCCCTGCCCAACAGGCTCTTCAACTTCTGCTCCACGATTCCTTCCCCTCCTCCTTCCCCATCCCTCTGCCAGGAGGTGCGGCTGGGATCCTTCTCCAGCTGCTATCAGGCTGGATTTTCTGGGCGTGAAGAGATTTTATTTTTTTTTTATTATTTTTTTTAAATTTATATTTTTTTAAGATCTAAGCCCCCGCCTGTTTCCCCGCTTCTCCTGGGCCAGTTTGTTTAATCTAAGAGTAGGTGGCAGGAGCGGGGGATTTATGGGGTTATCTGCACGGAGCAGCAGCGTAAGCCAGCGCAGGCGGCTGGGAAGGCAGGACCAGGCCCGGGAGCATCGCTCCGAGGGGACAGGTTGGCCCTTGTGCAGCCCAGAGGTGGCTGCTGAGGACGGCCCAGCTCACGTTGTGTGGAGCAGAGGGAGCAATGGGGCTGGGGGAGGAGAGCCCGGCGGCCCAGCATCCGTAGGGATGGAGAGGGGAGGAGGTTTCCTTCCCCCAGCTCCATCAATCGAGAGGCAGATGTGGCCCCTCCACCTCCAAACCGCGCTGAGATGTTTCCCCCCCCCGGCCGCGGGGAGCACGGCAGCCCCTGCCCGCGTCCCCCACTGATTCCTCCCTGCCTGGAAAGGTTTCTCCCTCAGCTGCTTCCTCTCCTCCATGGCAACCCAGCTGCTCCCTCCCTCCCTCCATGGCTCTGATGCGTGTGAGCAGGGCCGGAGCTGCTCCCGCCATGTGCCCGGCGTGGTCCCACAGGCTCGGAGCACACCCCGGGCCTGGCAGGTGCTGCCGAGCCGGGGGCATGGAGGGGACCTGGGGGTGCTCTCGGGAGCGGGGGGTTGGCTGGGAGGGTGCTGGGATGGCAGAGAAGCATCCCCCATTTCCAGCATCCTCCTCCCAGCCCCCTCTGCCAGAGAGGGACACGGGGCCCCCTGAGTCCCCTCAGCCCTGCGACCCCTGGGGACAGCTCTGAGGTGCTGGAGGGAGGGGGGTGAGGAGGGATGGTTGGGGGATACAGAGAGGGATGGCTGGGGGATACAGAGAGGGATGGTTGGGGGGATACAGAGAGGGATGGCTGGGGGGATACAGAGAG
>JAGMWU010000028.1:3826742-3847131 GCA_018697195.1 Certhia americana
AGAGGGATGGCTGTGAGGTGCACGTGCTTTCCCCAGCACCAACAACTTGGCGGCAGCAGCTGCTTTGGGGACTGGGGGAGGGGCAGGCCCAGGGCACCCCCAGCCCATGGAGGGTCCCCATGGCATTCCCAGCTGGAGTTGCTGTGGGGTTTGTTCCCTCCTCCGGGGGAGGAGAGCACGGCAGGGTGGGGGCCATGCTGGGCCCATCTGTTTCCAGCTGCAGGAGGGGGCACGGAGCAGCTCGAGGCTGCGCTGCCTCTGACAGAGATTGACTTGAAAAGAGACAAAACCCTGTCCCAGCCCGACCAGCAGCCGGCCCTTTGCTGGCCTAAATCTAAACCATACTTCTTTTTTTTTTTTTTTTTTTTTCTTTTTTTTTCCTAAGAGACTCCTTGAAGGGCTCTGGGATGCTGTGAGTAATATTTTCGGGGTGTTTACACTACGGCATGGTTTCTGTCTCCCAAAAAAAAAAAAATAGACTCCGAGGGTGGTTTTTGTTGTTGTTGTTCTGCACTCATGAGTCACTTCCAGAGGGGAGCAGGAGCTGACGCCTGTTTTTTGAAAAGGCTCAGAGGTCTTAGAGTGGCTCCTCAGGCTGCATGTCCTGCCCACACCCCATTGAGTGTCCCAGAGGTGTCCCAGAGGGCTCAGCTCCCTCTGCCCCTACAGCCCTGCTACCCCAGCTGCTCTAACACCATCAAATTGGGACCAGTTCCTCAAAACTGACCTTTATTATCCCAGAGGTAGGAGGGTACCTCCATCAGCACACACAGACTGGACACAACCTCAGACCTGTCTCTGTTTCTGCTGGGAAATCTCACCTCCCTGCTCTGGGCAGGTGTCCCCAGCATGGCCACGGTCACCTGGCCCTGTGCAGGGTCACCAGCAAGCTCCAGGCCTGGCAGCAATCCTGCCCCTTCCCACCGAGTCCATCCTCCCAGCTCCTGGGCTGGCAGCTGGGCATGGAGCCACCCCCAGGGCTCTGGAAAAGCAGGTTTTCCCTGTGCCCCTGGGAAGCAGGGAGGTGGAGGGAAGAAGATGGAGCTTTTTCCTTTGTGGGATTGCTCCAAGAGAAAGGGAGAGCTGCCCAGCCCTTTGGGATGTGCACAGGGGAGGTGTCAACCCAGTGTCCCCAGGTCAAATGCCTGTCCCTAATCCCAGACAGGTGGCAGGAGCAGGGGTGCAGCAGCCACCCTGGGAGCAGCAGTGCCAAGGATGGGGTGGGGAGCAGGGCTGGGGGACCCTGACCCTCACTCCAGGGCCCTGGCACCCCCCTGGGGGACACCCAAGGTCCCCAGTGCCACCACTCATCCTGTCTCAACTCTCAGCACAATCTGATTTCAGATTAAATCTGGAGCCACTCTCCTCTTTTTGAGGAAAGGGGCCAGGCTCTGCAGGATGGGCTGGCCAAGCTGCTGCTCCCCAAATGCCTCAGGGGACCCCAGGAGCTGCCTGAGCTCTGGGCACTGGCTGGTCCTGCAGGGTGGCTGTGCCATGAGCTTGGGGCACTGCCCTGAAGCCGGGGCATTTTGCTCCCCAGCTGGTGCCAGGAACATGCAGGGGGCATTTCACCTGCCCCAGGGTGAGGGCTGGGGGATGTCATGGATGGCATGGTGAGCCAGAGCTGTGGCTGACTGACCTTCCTCCTTCCCACTCCTCCTCCCCACTGCCGGGACAGAAAATGAGTGAATCCAGCGCCAAATCCAGCCAGCCCCTGGCCTCCAAAGGGGAGAAAGACGTGTCGGAGAAGAGGGGCCGAGGGCGGCCTAGGAAGAAGCCACAGGTATGTGGGGTCCCCTAGGAGAAAGGGGGGGGTATGGGACAGCAGGAAGCCCCCCACACCTACATCCCTAAGCTGGGGACACCCCCAGAGCAGCACCAACCCAGGGCTCACCAGCTGCAAGACCCTCCTGGGGGTATCCAGAGCGCCCCCCCAGCTCAGCAGCACCCCAGAGCTCCTGGCCCCGGCTGGGGGCTCTCCTGCCCCTCCCCAGGCCCTGCTGAACCTGCCTTTGCAGACAGGCTAATTAAAGCCCCATTAGCAAAAGCTGCTCAGAGAGATAAGATGCTGCTGGAGCCTTTATAGTACCAAACCCCGCTCAGCCCCCCCGAGGCAGGTGGGGTTTGTGCACATCGTTTTCCTGCAGAAGAGGTGATTTGTGGCTTCCCTGACACTTCCTGCGGCACCAGCAGCGAGCAGGCTCTGGGCTGAGGGGCTGTGGGGACCGTCCAGCTGAGCTGAGCGGGTGATGCTGGGGGTGGAAAAGGTCACATATGCCCGGCTGAAGGACACACAGCAGTCTGTGGCTGGTGTCTGCTCGCCAATCCCAGTGTGACCAGTGCTCCCAGGACCACATGCAAGAGCATCTCTGCCCTGGCAGGGTCTGCTGGGGACAACGGGACTCCCAGGCTGGAGCATCCCGGGGTGCACTGGAAACCACTCTGGGCATGCAACCCCCTCTGCTCTCCTTCCAGCAGGAGCCCAGCGAGGCCCCGACCCCCAAGAGACCCCGTGGACGGCCGAAGGGCAGTAAAAACAAGGCCACCCCAAAGGGCAGGGTAGGTACCCGGGCACAGGGCTGCTCCAGCTGGGTGCTGGTACCACAGGCCCAGTTTGAGCTCAATTATGGACAATTCAGGACAGATCTGCCTGGGAGGTGGGGGTGGAGGGTGGAATCTGACCCAGGGAGGGTGGGGGAGCTGGGGGCTGTGTGTCAGCACCAGGACCCCCCAGATAAACCTGTATGCAAAACACGCGACTCACATCCTGCACCCACCTCGTGACTCACGGGGCATCCCGGGGGTGGGAGGGGCTCGGGGGGCTGGCAGCAGCACCCCAGGAGATGCCACTGGGGTGATGAATCTGGCAGTCATGGGTGGGAGGAAGGGGAACACCGCCCACCCCTGCCAGCATCCTGGGGACAGCCTGACCAAAACGCTTTTTTTTTTTGTTGTGGTGGCTCAGAAAGCTGCAGTCACACCAGGGAGGAAACCTCGAGGGCGACCCAAAAAATCGGTGAGCAGACTTTTCCCTTCCCCATCTACCCTGGAAGGGTGCTGGGCACGTCGGGGGTGCAGCAGCTCCCCAGAGAGCCCCATGAGTGCAGGGTGGATGCTGTCGGGTTGGAGGAGTTCAGAGCAGTTGAGCAAGTAGGACACATCACTGGGTGGGCTCCAAACCCCCTAGGGCTGGGGGGTCTGAGGAGTCCTGGCCCCCCCAAATCCCCATGGGTCCAAGAGCAGCATCGGACGGCTGGTGCTGCCCTGGGGACATGCTGGCACACGCCTGCCTGCCCGTGTCCCTGCACGGCATTCCTGCAATGCGCGGGTGCACCCACCCCCTTCCTTCCCTGAGCTTTCCCTCCTCCATTCCATTTTTTCTCCTTTCCCCCTCGGTTCACAGCTCAGGCGGGTGCCAGTTACCCGGGCTGTTTCATCTCCCTTCCCTGCCTGTCCCAGATTTTGCTCCTTTTCCCACTGAAATTCCTTGCGGAGCCGAGGGGTTGAGACCAGGCAGGGCTGCAAACCCGAGGTGGCGTCCCGGAGTGACACTGTGCCGGTGTCACAGTGCCAGCGGCTGTTTGGGGACCCCAGGGTGGGCAGCCAGTGCCGGGGGGTGTGGGAGGAGCCTGTCCGGTGCCAGCGGGGCCGTACCGGGGACGCGATGTCCCGCTCTGGCAGGCGCGGTGGCGTTTTTGTGAATGAAGCGGGAGGAAGCGGGGGCCGGTGTGACTCAGGCTCACTCAGCCCTGAGTCACCGCTGTGTGCGGGGTCACGGCCGCCCACCCCGGCGTGGGGGCCGGACAGGGACTCCCGGGACTGGACAGGGACAGCCGGGACTGGACAGGGACAGCCGGGACTGGACAGGGACAGCCGCGGGTGCCACCACCCCTCGGTGGCCGCTGGGGACCGAGGTCACACATTCAGAGGTGTTGTGCACCCAGGGAGTGTGGTCTCCCCTCCTCACTGTGAGCCCACCCGGGGGGCTTCTCACCTGGGATTTAATCTCTAAACTGGAGTCAGAGCCAGTCCTTTAATCCGGGAGGGTGCTGCACCTCAGTTTCCCTCCTAGCACAAGGGGTGTGTGATGTGCTTGGCCAGCCCTGGGGGCAGCACAGTGGGGCTGCACTCCCTGACATCCCCCGGCCACGCTCCCTTTCCTTGCAGCAGCAGGACGAGGAAGAGGTGAACATTTCCCAGGAGTCATCCGAGGAGGAGCAGTGACACCTCCCGAACCGGCGCTACCTCATCGCCCGACGGCCCCGCAGCGGCCGGGGGAGAGGGACGGGGAGAGACCCACTGTGCCGCCCTGGCTTCCTCCTCCTCCTCCCTCCTCCGCTCCCTCCTCACCCTCAGACAACGGCAGCACTGGAAAATGGCCCAACCCGGGCGGCCCCCGCAGCCCCCGCCCGGGGGAGGCACCTGCCCCAGCTCCCCCTCCCCAGCCCTGGGGTTCAGGGCAGCCCCACTGGACAGGGGGATGGTGGCAGAGAGCTGGGGCTGTCCCCCCCCATGCAGTGATCTCACCCCACCAAAGTGGGTGCTGGCTGCATCCCCCCAGCACTGGGCTCTGCCCTGGGGCCTCTGCAGGGAAGAGACAGGGGGGAGGGCAGTGAAGGTGAGAAACCCCCCCCCAAAATGCATTAGACCTTTGCTCTGGCCTGCTGCTACCCTGGGCAGCCCCTTTTGTCCCCCCAGTCCTGGGTGACTGCACTGTGTGCGGGAGCAGCTCCCGCGGCGCCGCCGGGGCCCGATGCCCGTCCCCGGGGTGCCCATCCCCGGGGTGCCCATCCCCGGGGTGCCCATCCCCAGGGTGCCCATCCCCGGGGTGCCAGTCCCCAGGGGTGCCCGAGCACTGCTGGCTCCGGGCAGCCCTTTCCTCATAGGTTCTGGTATATATATATATTTTTTTGTTTAGTACTTTTTTTCCTTTCATTCACAACTACCTCTGGATATTTAAGTTCCACTCTCTGAACTCACAGACGTGCTTCTGGGCTGCCAGGGCACCGTGGGCTCGGTGGTTCCTGTTTTTGGGGTGTTGCTGGGGGCTGTGGGGTATTTTTTTTTTTTCCCTCCCCTTTTTTTTTTGGGCTTCATTTTTCTTTTTAAAAAAAAAAAAAAAAGTTATTTTGAGGTCTAGTTTGCTCTGCTGCTTCAAGGGATCGAGGCTGGCAGGGCAGAGGTGTGGGGGGACCATGGGGTGCTCCCCCTGCCCCTCTGCCCCGGCACGACGGCTGCAGCGGGACCGGAGGTCGGTGCCGGGCGGCCCCGGCGGGAGAGAATCGGGGTTTGGTTTGGGTTTTTTTTTTGGTTCACTGTTAACGACCTTTTGGGTTCCTATTTGCAGTTACTTGAATAAAACATTTTATGGATGTTTGTGACGCCTCTGTCCCGGGGGCCCCGGCTGGGTGGGGACAGTGGTGGCTCCTCCATAGGGACATCCGCGCTGGTGGCAGCCCCCAGCCATCCACGGGGATGAGCTGATGATGGAAAGACAAACAGGCAAAGCCCTGATGCCCCCCAAACTCCTGCCCAAGGCTGGGGACCCCCAGCCCCACACGCAGCCTCGGGGCCAAGGCAGTGACAAGTTTATTCACCCCCTCTTCCCCCAGGCACCCCGTGCCAACAGAGCCTGCTGCTCCCTGCCAGTCTGTCAGCCCCAGTGGGCCCTCCCGGTGCTTCCCAAGGGGCTCCTGGAGCAGTTCAAGCAAAAAAAAAAAAAAAAAAAAAAAGTAGGGCAAAACCAGGCAATGAGGTGGGAGTTGTCCTGTCCTAGTCAGTGCTCAAAGGTGGGGGCTGTGGCACCACCGTGGGCACATCCTGTCCGTTCTGGCTGATGGGACCAGTGCTGACACCGTCCTTCCTACCCTCCCGTGGCCAGGGTCTGGTCCCGGTGCTCCAGGCAGAGTCAGGCCCTCCAGTCCCTCCGTGGGGGCCAAGGGGGCGAGGGTCCCCCCCAGCCGGGCACCACCTGCAACACAAAGGGGACACACCTGCAGCCCAGGGCGTTGTGGCGGGTGGGAAGGTACTGCCCACGCAGCCCAACCCTCCCAAAAATCCCTGGATAACACCCAAAGCCCGACTCCCTCGAGGTTGGACTCAACGTTCTTGGAGGTCTTTCCCAACTTTAATGATTCCATAATTCCCACAGCTCCCTCAGGACAGGCATCTCACTTGCTGCTGCTGTATTTTTTTATGGGGAAAACTTCATAAACGCCACTTCCCAGCACAGCGACCCACCTGAGCCTCCTCAGCCTCCACCAGCAGCTCCTGCTCCGACTCGGGCGGTTCCTCAGCCGGGTCGTAGCTGTACATGGGCAGCAGCCGGTGCCGCAGCCGCTCGGACCTGCCGGGGGTCGGTGATGAGTGCTGACCCCGCAGCCCGTCCCGGTCCCGGCCCCGCCGCCCCGCTCACCTGCGCTTCTTCTTAACGTACATCACCTGCGGGGAAAGGCATCAGCGGCGCGGGGCTCGGCGCTGGGCTCGGTGCCCCCCACCCACCCACCCACTCACCGCGGCCAGGAGGGCACCGAGGAGGGTGAGGAGGAGGAAGGGCCCCAGCACGGAGCCCACCAGCGAGTCCCCCGCCGCTCCCGGGGCCGTGGGGGCCGTGGCGTTGCTCATGGCGCAGCGCCGGCTCCTGTCCGCATGGGGGGACGCGCCTGTCCGGCCCCACGGACGGGAGCTCTGCAACCCACAGCTGGCCTTGGGAGTGATCCCCACCGCCCGGGAATGATCCACCGCCTGGGAATGACCCCCACCTCGGGAATGATCCACCGCCCGGGAATGATCCACCGCCCGGGAATGATCCCCACCGCCCGGGAATGACACCCACCGCCCGGGAATGACCCCCACCCCGGGAATGATCCCCACCGCCCGGGAATGATCCACCGCCCGGGAATGATCCCCACCTCGGGAATGACCCACCGCCCGGGAATGATCCCCACCGCCCGGGAATGATCCCCACCGCCCGGGAATGATCCCCACCGCCCGGGAATGACCCCCACCCCGGGAATGACCCCCACCCCGGGAATGACCCACCGCCCGGGAATGACCCCCACCCCGGGAATGCCCCCCACCCCGGGAATTCACCGCCCAGGAATGACCAGCGCACAGGTAATACCCCACCTCCCGCCCGGTAATAACCAACTACCCGGTAATGAGCCCCCGCCCGGTATCACCCGGTATGGGGCGGAGGGGGGGGGGAGAATCACCCCGCACCCCCTCCCTGCAGAGCTGGGGCTGTCAGATCCCCCTCGGTGCCCCCGACCCCCACCCAATTCCCCGTTCCCCCCTCGGACGGGTCGGGATACCCCGGGCTCCCCCCTCCCCTCCCCCACTCCGGGGATCCCCGCGCGCGCGCCCCGCCCCGCCCCGCCCCGCCCACCTGCGCGCGCCGCCCGCGCCCGGAACCCGCGTGACGGGCGAGGGGGCGGGGCCGAGGGCCCGCGCGGGAGGGGGCGGGGCAAGCAGCGGAGGGGGCGGGGCTTGTCGGGCGGGGCGGTGTCGGCCCGCGGCCGGCAGGGGGCAGGGGCGGGGGGGGGGGGGGGAGAGGGGGGAGAAAAGGGAAACGGGCAAAGAAATCCGGGAAAAATGGGAAAATGGGGAACAGGCAGAGGGAGGATGGGAAAACATGGGGAAAACATCGCCTGAAAGGAGAAAGGGCCCCTGGGGGGGATAGAAGGAAAGATGAGTGGAGGGGTGGGCAGACAGATGAAGGGAGGGATGGAGGAGTTCTTCTGGCCAGGTGAGTGCTGAGGGTGTGGGTGGGAGGAGAGGGATGGATGGATGGATGGATGGATGGATGGACGGACGGATGGATGGATGGATGATGGATGGATGGATGGACGGATGGATGGATGGATGGACGGATGGATGATGGATGGATGGATGGAAGGACAGATGGATGGATGGACGGATGGATGGATGATGGATGGATGGATGGATGATGGATGGATGGAAGGACAGATGGATGGATGATGGATGGATGGATGGATGGATGGATGGATGGATGGATGGATGGATGGATGGATGGGCAGACATCAGGACTAGGTAGGTGCATCACTGCACCCATTAATTAGGTGGAAAGATGGATGGATGGACGAAGGGAGGGAGGAAGGAAGGGAGGGACAGGGACTGATAAACAGAGGGGGGAAGGACAGATGGATCCATGGATGGATGGATGGATGGATGGATGGATGGATGGATGGATGGATAGGTGGAGCTGCAGTGTGACACAACAAACCCATGGGGCTGGGGCTGGCCGGGTTTCAGGGGGTACCAGGAACACAGGCAGGGCCATCCACATCGGGGGCTGCTGTGGGTTCCTGACCAGGGACTCCTGCTGTGGCCGCTCTCCCCCAGGCTGGGCCCGTGGGGACTCTAGGCAGGGGCTATGATGGTGCTGGCAGTGTCACCCACAGTGGTGGCAGTGCCCCAACCCTGATCCCGGCCACAGGGCTAATCCGCTTTGCCCGCAGGGACCAGATGGTCCCGCTAAGTGGGTCAGGCAGGAAAGAGAGACACCAGGGAGCACTGGGCCCCACTGCGCTTCCCAACAGCTACAAAAACAATCATCAAGTGGAATGAGGTGAAAGAGAAGCCTGAACATGGCAGAGCTGGGGGGACACAGCACCTGGACTGGCAGCAGGGCAGGGCTCGGCCACTGTGGAGCATCTGGAACCTCCTGAGCTGGTGGGGAAGAGCAGCAACTTGTCTGCAGCCTCTGGGATGAACCTACCCATGGCACAGCCACAGAGCCTGTGCCTCTACCTGCACCTCTGCTCCTCTGCCTGCAGCTCTGCACCCCTGCCTGTACCCCTGCCTGCACCTCTGCACCTCTGCCTGCACCTCTGCCTCTCTGTCTGCACCCCTGCCTGTACCCCTGCCTGCACCAGTCCCTGCACTGCTGCCCTCACCTCCTGCCCATCCCATGTGGGGTTATTTTCCCCTCTCTAGATCAGAAAAGGGCACCAGCCCTGTCCCAAGAGTGGCTACAAGCTGCTGTTCCCGGTGTCCCATTGTCCCCAGGGGTCCCGGTGGCCCAACCAGCCCACACTGACCCCACTTTCCCAGCAGTGGCACTGCTCTCCTTGTCTGTGCTGACTCCCCCTGCCCCAGAGACCCTTCCCAACCCAGCCTCAGCCCCTGTTCACCACTGCAATGGTTCACAGAGTGGGACAGGATCCCCATTCTCCCCCAGTCCAGCACTGACACCTCGGTGGCCTCTCATTCTGCCACCATCCCCTCCCAGCTGAACCCTGCTGTGCCACGGCTAAAAATAAATCCATCAATTTCTAGGAAAGCTCCTTGGAGAGCATGAGCGAGTGGGAGCACATGGCCAGGAGGAGCATGCGTGGTCGAGAGGAAGCAGCATCCTTGGGAAGAGACCGGGGGTCACCAAACCCCTCCACATGGCCACAGCCAGCCCAGGACGCCTGCAGCATCCCCAGATCCTGCGTGAATATTTTCTTCCCATTCCACTGCTTCCCAGAGCACCCAGATGAGGGAAAAAGGGGAGCCAAAGCTGGGGCAGCACAGGACCTGTTCATGCCTGGAGAAATCTCCCCCTTGCTTACCTCGGGGTGGGGAAGGATGTCGGGGCGGGGAGGGCTGAGGACAGCAGCATCACCACCTATGCTGGGGACCGGACACCTTCGTGCCCGGGGTGTAAGGGGTGTCAGCGACACAGGGTGTTTATTTCTGCCCCAAACGCCGCTGTGAGACATCAGCCCCCTCCCCTGCACATAACTGGGGACAGCTTTGCTGAGCCGCTAAGCTCCCGTTTAAGCAGCTGAGCGCAAATGGCCGGATTTCCAGCCGGCGCATCCCTCCGGCTGCTCATCCGCCCAGAAAGGCCGGGCTGTGGGGCCGGGTGCTGCTGTCCCCGCGGGGACACCGCCACCCCGGCTCTGCCCAGTCGCTCAGACATTAACGCCGCCGTCAGCACAGATTAATTCTGCCCTGGGCTCTGCGCCCCAGCTGCAACACGAGGCTGCGGTGCACCAGCCGCCGTGTTTTCTGCAGCAGGAGCCTGCTCACATCCAGATCCCCAAGGGAATTTGTAAAAGCTCGGTTAGGGATGGGTCTTCACAACAGGACAACGTTTGCTTCGCAGGGAAATGGGGGAGCTCAGCTTTCTGTGGCAGGGTGGCAGCACCAGCGGCACCACGCCTGGCCGGGGGTGCTGGTGCTGCCGGTGCCGGCTCCACCCGGCCTCTCCCACAGCCATTCCCTTGGGAAGGATTTTGTGAAAGAGGTGGGAGCACATTCAGAGGCTCCACGAGGCTCTCTCCTTAAAATGCCCCTTTTTATTGCAGGGTTTTTATTGCAGGGTGCATGCCCCATCAGCGAGCCCATCTCAACACCAGGCTGTTGGTGACATCCCTCCAGTTCCTCTTGCAGGCTGTGACTGGCCCAAGCCACTGCAGGGAGGGTGGCTTTCTCCTTGGGTGACACCGTTGCCCCATCTCTGAGTTCACGTACACGGGGAGCAGCGCTGGGACGGAGAGACCAGGCAGGAGGCAGAGCTGTGTGAAACACTGGTGTGTTTATTGGTTGGCACTAGATTACAGCCCACACTCATGGCAAACTAGCATCCACCAATTTAATTTTTTCAGTTTTTCACTCTTTAAAAGACAGTGACAGCCTCCCCCTCACACACAACTCAACAGAGGAAACCCCTCATGACAGGACCCCAGCTTCACACACGGAGAGCTCTCCAGCCTTTCTGGAGGCTCTGTAGATGAAAGGTCAGAATCACGTAGGGATGTCCTACACCTTCCAGCCAGGACCGAGCAGGAGCAGGACAACACCTGCATTATCCAGAGGCTCCAAATGAGATGGAGCCCCAAAGCAAACAGAACGTGTTTTCTACTTTGAACAAAGGTGTTGTATGAATGAGTCAGTAAAAAAGACAAAAAGCATCCGTTGCAATGCTCCGTTTCCAAAGGGCCTTTGCAAAGTGTTTCTGCAAACTGTGTAATTTATTGTAACCCTCCCATGTGGAGTTCACCAGGAGATTAGAAACACCAAGTGCTGGAGTGAGGAACAGAGATCAACAGCCAGGAAAACAAACCCAAACAGATTATGGGAATTACAAATACAAAACCATCTTGAATTTACAGAGAATTGAGTATTTCACTTGCAACTCATTGAAAATCATTGAAAATATCAGGCCTCTTTTAATCCTAATACATCAGCAAGTTTGTTCTCTACGTCAGTTTTCCTCCTGCAAACTTGCTGACCCTTCCCTGTGAAAGCCAGGTGGCAGGAGCAGGACAAGAACCTCCATGAGACATCTCAGCTGAGCCCACCACATCCCAGCACAACACCCAGGGATCCCTCAGCAGGCTCTGCAGTTGCCATCAGCAGAACCATCAGTTCCCATTCCAGGCCTGGACATTTGGATGATTTGGATCAGTATTTTGAAGGGTTCAAAACCCGTTTTCCCTCACACCAAGGTCAGTGTCTGGGTCAGTCTCACGCTCAGTCGTGGGGGTGAGGTCAAAGGTAGCAGCTCAGACACAAACCAGAGAGAGTCAAAGCCCCACAGCTCTGACCAACCATGAAGATTCCTTGTTTTGGGGAGGAATGGAGAAGTCCCAGGCAAACACACTCATGGACAGGAGGCTGGACAATGGACCCTGGTCATCCATCCCTCAGTTGGGGTCTGGGGTTCTCCTGATTTGGAGGGACTGCCAGACTCATGTACACAGAGCTCATGGAAGGACTGAGCAGCGAATGCAAAGTGATCATTCCAGATTTTCTGATTTAATAAATATAAAATAGGACACACAGGAAATTTTCAACAAACACTCTCAGACCTCCCCAGGTTTCTGAGGCAATTCTAGAGCAAATTTATCAAGTATAACATCAAAATTCCCATCTTCCCACCAAAAGAAAAAAAAAAAAAAAAAAAAAAAAGGAAGAAAAGAAAAAATAAAAACCCTCTATGGACTAGCACCAAAGATTGATTTATAAATTTCCTAAATATAACTTCAGTTCAGTTTCTTTTTCACCAGCTCCACCTTAGTTATGTACAGACCCCTGACACTACCCCAGCACTGCACTCCAGAATCTCCACAGCCCAGAGCAGCTGGATTCGTTCATTCCAAGGTTAGGAAAATGAGGATCACGCCCTGTGAGTGTCAGGGACTCAGGGAGCAGCTGAGGGACACCCCAGCCATGAGGTCACCACATCCCTGCAGGGCTGCAGCCACCAGATGATGCTGATATTGAGCAGGAGAAGGGAGCCAGCAGGGAAAACCCAGCCTGGGAACAAGAGCAGAGCAGGCAGTGGATCAGCCAGAAGGAAAAGCCCCTCACACTGCAACAGCCACAGCTTGGGGCAGGTTTGACTGAAGATGCAGCTCCATTTCCCCCCCAGCACCAGCCACAGGCCCCACTTGGGAGGGTCAACCCCCAAATCAACCCTTCAGCAACCCCCAGTGCTTCCCGTATGCTCTGCACAGGGGTGGATGCTGCATCCAGCTGTGTGAAAACACAAACACGTCAAATTGGGATAAAACAGAGAGAACAGGCAGGAAAACCCACAGCTCTTGTAAAAGGGGTATTCACGGGACCTGTGCAGCCTCCAGGATTATGATCCCTGCTCACTGTGCAATGCTGAACACAGCTTCTGCATGGAAGAGCTGAGGCAAAGGCCCAAAGCCCCTGCTAGATCCGGGAAAGGAACCGAGGATTCCTGACATTCCCTACCCACATTTTTAGCCACTGAATACTTTGTGGCCACACAAGGGAAAAAGCAACACTTGCAGATTCCAAGCCCATTTCATTTTTCCCTTTACAGAGTTTGCTTTAAGGCACATTCCAGCTCAGGCTGAACGAGCTGCCTCGGTACTCTGCAGGAGAAAAGGACAGAGCCCACAGCATCCACATCAACAGTGAACAGAGCCGGTGGGAATGCTGACACTCTGAATGCTCCTGCCAGCCCCCAAACCCAGCTGCCACCTTCCCCCAGCACCAGGGCAGCCAGCAGCAGGTTTGGGTGCTACCTCCCCAGCACCCATGGGTGAGGGACCCTGGTGTACATCCCTCAGGCTCTGTCCCCTTCCTCTATTCCCAGAACACACCCACTTGGCTAAGCTGGAAGCAAGCCAACCTGAGGAGACTGTCACCATGTCCCCTCCCTGCTGTCACTGCCCCGGTCCTGGGGAGGTCGTTCAGCCCAAAGTTTAACGCATTTTCAATTTGCAAAAAATGTTTTTAGTTTGCACAGTGGCTGTTAACTACATCCAGGGAATGTTCTGCCTGATGCTGTAGCTGGAGAGGTGAATGCCAACAGCTCAGAGTTCCCAGTGCCACTGCAGTTCTGAGCTGGGGTGTGCTGGTCCTGCTGACCATGGACAGCTCGGCCAGTGCTGCTGGGAAGTGGCAACACTGCCCTGAGGCAGGGAAAGCACAGCTGGGACACTGAAGTTCCAACAAACCACTCAAACAATCCACCTTGGGGAAGCCACCAGAGGTACTGCAACCATCACTGAATTCCAGATTTCAGGGAAAATGAAAAAAACCCTCCCTGCCTCCACTCTTCTCTCCCAGGAAAAGGCAGCACCTCACAGGCCCAGCAGTGGCCCAGCCACCCACCACACAGCAGGGAAATCCCCCCCTGAGGTTCACCATTAAACTGCAAAAGCGTTCCTCCCTCTGAAATATGCCTTTGAACAACCTCAGTGAGAGTGGAGCCACATCTGAAACCCAAACCCACCCAACAGCAACCACCTCAGTCAAGGTGCTGTGTGCTTCCTGCCAGATGCGATTTCCAAGCTGCCAACAATCAAAGAACCGAAATCCCTGTTCCACCACAACAAATACTTGTCTGGGAGAGACTCCCCAAAGCCAGAGCCACACAATTCCAGCTCTGCTGGGTTTCATTACATTCAGCTCTCTCTGCAGAGGGATCTTCACCTGCCTCTTGAGTTTTGCACATGGTTGGAAGACCATCAGAAAGGTTTGGGATCTGACAAATCCTGCTGGAAGGATCAAGCAGCACTTGGACACACAGGTACTCCAGGGATGTTCTCCTGCTCCTATGCTGGAGTCACCAAACCGTGCAGGTCCCTGCCCCTCGCTGGTGTATCAAGAGTGGGGTGTCCTTGGGCCATAACCACAAGAATGGAAAGTAGCAAGGGAAGAAGGGACCCCATCAGTGACACCACTGTGCCCCTAAGGAGCTGCAGAGGGACCCCCAGGGCCCAGAGGTGATGAAGAGCAGCAACCCCTCCTCACCTGCACCCTGCTCATACCCCAAACCAGCATTTGAGACCTCCCATGATGGACCAGCCACGTGCTCCACCTCACTGGCTGGCAGGGGACCCTCTCTGTCCCAGAGAGCACAGCCAGGCCAAGAGCCAGCTGAGAACTGCTCCCACAGGATGCTGAGACACAGAGTGACACCCCACATAAGGGCCAGGCCAGTTGAGATAAGAATCCCACTATCCAGTGCTACCAGCTTGGAACAGCACTGGAAACATTTCCACACAGCTGGGAGCCCCAGGCTCATCCCCTGGGATCCAGCAGGCTCAGGACACAGACCCCAGCACTGTCCACCCTCCCAGCAGCTCCCCTGTGCCTCACACAGACAGGGCAGCAGTCAATCCCAAACCCAGGAACACCAGTTTAGATAAAACCACTCCAGCTGCTGGGGGTGCAGCTGTACCAGCTCTAGAGAGAACCTCAGATGCTGAGGAAGATGGGAATTGGGTGGTGCAGGGAGAGGTTCAGGGAGCACAGGGCTCAAGCCTGGTCTGAAATCTGCATCTCTTCAATCAAGGCCATTCCTGCCCCAGGAGCCATTTCCAGTTACAAGGCATAACATCAGCCACTCTGTGGTAACAGCATCAATCCATGCCACATTAAAACACTTTCTTGGCACAATTTATTTTTTCTGACCCAAACAAATAAGCCATTAGCAAGTCATTAACAATATTCTACCCTAAATTGTCAGTTTAACAGCCCTGTAAAAACATTTTTTTAGTTTAAAAACAAAAGTGTGCATGCTGCTGATATTAAAACTGCAGTTACTCTTACAGGAGTACCAGCTGTTTTGTTGCAAAGCATTTCCAACATACTAATTTGTACAGTAGAGACCAAGACTCATTGAAGGCAGTAGATGGTCGTGTCAGGTGCCTCGCAGGGCGAGGGGACAGCGACTCTGGGAATTTCTTGGACACTTCCAGATAGAATATTCAAGCCCTTTTGAGAATTTGGTTCAGGCTGACCAGCACATAGTGAAAAAGGATTGTACATTCGTCTCTAAGTTGAAGTGAGCTGAACTGGTGTAATTTAGGCTCAATTCCAGACGCTTGGGTTTGAGCTACTCCTTGAATAATGGGCTGTTCCTTACGCGTGGTTTTCCATGTCAGCGATCACTGGCACTGCTTTTGGCCTTGCTACTCCTCACCGATGAAAGCAGGGAGAACAAGGAAAGGAACAGAAGAGGATCTTAAAATGAACAGCTTCTTGCCAAACCAGCAAGGATACCATTCCCCCTTGTCCCAGGCTCCATGGATATTTCTATCAGATTTTCATATTGTAAGAGCTTTTCAGGAAGAGAGAAAACTCCAGAACAGTGAGTGTTTATTAGAATATTTTTTGTTAAATAAAAGAGCAGGAAAAAAAAAAAAGGAAAAAAAAAAAAAAAAAAGAAAAGTACTGCAGATTTAATTTCACATCTTGGCTCTGCTCTGACAAAGGAGAAGTTACTGAACTCAGCAACCACTTCTTGTCCCAAGCCAGGGATTAATTAATGCCCCTCCCAAAACTTGTACCTGTCCCAACCCACCCCCCCAACCCAACCCCAACCCTTCCCATTTTATTTCCCAACTAGACAACACTGTTGGCAAATCAAGACAGCATGAAACTTACAGCAATAAAACAACAAACCCCCGTGTGAAGTGTGCCAACACCGGGGAGCTCTCCTGTGCCGCCGCCCCGGGAATGCCGCCTGCAGGAGGCAGCGGTACCTTGCACGGAGGGCACGCTCCACGGTGCCACCCTAAGTGCTGCAGAACCACAGGACAAGAGACCCAACACCTGAATATTTTCCCCCACCCCTCGCCCTCTCCCGGGATTTCTCTTCATTGACACGCGCGTGGTTCTCCGGTGAGCACCATCCGATGCTCCAGCACAAACCCCAAGTGTCCAAGTTCAGCACGGCGTAAGGCATGTGGACAAGAGAGACGTGAGCAGGGGCCAGCGTTGGTGAGCCACGCTGCAGTGTGTGTCCATCTGACCCCCTCCCTGCACCCCAGACTCCCAGAGCAGCTGCTGAGGATGTTTGGTTTTGGCCAGCGGGTCCAAACCAGCTCCGTGCTGGGGTGGAGACACAGAAACCCTGGCAGAAGCTGTCGGTGAAGCCGCAGGGATGTCTGCAGGTGAACTCTGCCCTCAACTTCAAGTGTCACTGCACTAAATCAGGAGATACTGGATGGGGAGTAAACTGGCCCAGCCACTAGCACTGTCACAGAATGTGTGTTTTTAAAAAAACAGAACAAAAGGCAAACAGATTAATTAGGAACCCTTCTTTTCAGAAGCAGACCAGGATTAAAAAAAAAAAAAAGAAAAATTCCCACAAAATTAAAATGTTAGATCCTCCATCTAAAAAAAAAGTTTATACAGATGTGCTGCGAGTGATCCCCACATGGGTCTGAGCAGCACCTTACAGTACAGACTAAGACTTGAAGAACTGATCTCACATTGGAAGTCTTTTAATTTAAAAAAAAAAAGAAAAAAAAAAAAGTGGCTCTGGCTGGGGTGACACGAAGGGGACACTTGGGACACTTCAGAGCACAAGGCAGAGGTGGGGCTGGCAGCCTCCAGGCCGTGGAGCGGAGTACCAGGAAAGGGGCACTTCATGCACAAAATGTATTTTACAAAATACAAGATCAAAAAAAGAATGAAAAAAAAAAAAAAGCAAAAAAAGCAAACGGAAAAAAAAAAAAATCGTCCCACCTTGCACTAAATCGCAGCACTCTGAACACTTGCTCTGCCCCAGGCAGCTGCCCATGCCTGGTGTGAGGGAGGAGGCATGGAAACGGGGAGGGGAGGGAAATCCAGGTCTCAGTCTGCTTTTGGGAATTGCTCTCGCAGGGACGTCGTCAGTCATCTGATGTCAGACACGGAGCTCTCCGAGTACGGCGTGCTCATCACCGGGGTGCCGTTGTTGGCCAGACAGCCTTGCCTCAAGGTCTCAAAATATGAGGCCTGCACTGGTTTATGATACTGCAGAACTTTTATGGCATCCTCTATCTTAAACCATTCCCTTTTCCTTCCTGGGGGCAAAGAGAGAAATCAGTTGATGCAACAGAACAATGTTCTCTGATCTCAGGGGCCTCCCCCTCCAACCCCACACTGCCAGCTCCCCATCCCCAGGGACAGGCATTTGTTCAGGGCAGTACATCCCATCTTGCATTTCTTAAAAAAAATATTATTTTGCTATTTCTGCAATTTCTATTCAAGCCAGATGCTCATTTTATGACAACTCACAAGCACCAAGCACCACCCAATTTCCATCCATCCCAAATTAAAAGTTTGTAAGTGGAGTTGTTTCCTGTGGACGGCTCTCAGTTCTTACTCTTTCCATAAAGAGCCTGAGGAGAGTCATGTCTCATTTGATGCAGTGCAGGCTCAAACCTTGTGGCAACAACAAGTTCATTTCCACTTGGGAATCCAATTTAAACACAAAAGATTTCAAAGGTAACAGGGAATGATTAACCCACAGTGCCCACATGTATTTCCTCTAGTCTCAGACAGCTCTTCGTGCTCTTTGCTTGGTACCTTCCAGTGCACAATTAAACACAAAATTACTGCAGAGGCAGCTGGCAGACATTTGGCTTTTCCTGGGCCACAGAGGTGACAAAAGCATCAATTCCACCACAATTTTTTTCCCAAGCAAGCAAAGGACACACCACTGCCACCTTCCCCAGTGACACTCACACAGACTGCAGGTCCCAGAGGGATGCTGAGCTGACCTGTGGTTTGTTTCCATCAGTTAATGCAGCATGCACCAAGCTTACCAATATTGACAGAGTCCTCCCAGTCCTCCAACACTTCGGTGACGATGAGTACGTAAACATATGTCCTGTGCTTCCTGTCCCGGTTCTGGAAGGCAAAGGGGACAGAGTAACAACCAACCAACAACAGCAACAACAAACCTGCTCAGGCAGGAGAGCCCCTGGAAGATGCAAACTGCCCATCTTGGGTACAGCTCCTCCCACAGCACAACTCATTCTTAGCGATTAAAACCTGTTGTGTTTTAAAACAGAGAGGTCTGAAAGTGTTAATAGGGACACCCAAAAGTGTAGTTCCTGATCTGTGGAGCAGTGGTTTGTGGACTGATGTGCTTCCAAGCTAGTTCTTCAGCTGGGATGGTTTTGACCTATTTCACGTGAGACTGAAGGAGTGAGTGACAGAACAACAGCAAGAGGAGCCGTGTCTGGTACCTGCCAACTGTGCCAGGTGTGGCTGTGAGTGCTAAAAATGAAGGGAGGACCCCACTCCTCAGCTTTTGGCAGCACTAAGAATATTCAGCCACACCAGTAATCATCAATGATTTCACTGAAGTGCCCACTGCAAAGACCAGAATTGCTGAGGGGCTGTGTTTTTATTTACCATGGACTTCCAGATTTGCACCATTGTTACTCCAAGATGATTTTTTGCAACAAAATTTCACAGCATCCGGGTCTGAAACTTACCTCAAAAATTCCCACTAATCTTCCTAACGTCCCTTTCACTCCGGCCTAGAGAAGTTCAAAGAGAAAAGAAACATGCTTTAACAACAGCTCAGTACACAATTCCTACTTGTTGTGCAGCACCAGTTCCTTTAGGACAGGAAGCAAACACTAAAATTCTGCTGTCTTTAACCAACACAGTCACAAGGCAAAAGACAGAAATGTATCCCAAGTGCTCAATATCCAAGCATTCCCAGGGTTTGTTTTTTTTTTCTTGCTTTCCTACTTTCAAACAATTTTGAATTCAATCTGGAGGAAGAAGAAATATTTGAGGAGTTACTCCTTGCATACCAATACAGTCCTCGTGACCAGAATCTCCTCTGCAGGTTATTACAGCCTGAGCACAGGGAACACTGGCTTTGGGGTTTGGCAGTTTTACCCCTTCAAAATCAGAGTTTAAGGAAATAAAGCATGTGTAAGACATTCACTGATACCCCAAGAGTGATGTGACAGCTCCCAGGCATTTCAGGGGTGTCCTGCACACACCTGAAACAAGTCAATATAAACACAAAATGCTGTGATGTGGCCCTGGCAGCAAGAACAAGGGGGGTTTGGATATAACACAAAGGGCAGGAACGCTGAAATAAAGCTCTTGGATCAAGCAAAGACACAATTCAAGAGATCTAAGCAGCATTTTTGTCTGTTTGAACACTACTGAGGATGTACCACTCCATCACGTTTGGTGTCTCTTTTGGTACCTCTCTGCTGGCTCCCTCCCCACCCTCCTCAGCTCTCTGTGCAAAATCCCAGCCCACTCTCCTGCCCTTGCTTTATATTCCCTCTGTTTTATGACTGTAAATGGTTGGAACTCAAGTGCTACAGACAAAATGAGATCTTGCTCCATGATTTAACAGGTCTGAACCAACCCACACAGCCTGGCACACAACCCAGCCACAACTGGGAGGTAGAGTCAGCTCTGTCTCCAGCAGCTGGAACACATCCCATGAACAGCCCAAGGAAATTGTGCCTCTTGCAGATGAGAGACAGAGATCTGAGTATGCCAGGCTTCTCTTTTTTTTTTTTTTTTTTTAAATGGGGTTGAGTCACATTAATGATAAGATAAATCCTCTGTCCTACTGACCAGCTGCTGCACAGTCTCGTGCTGTCAGAAAGGAAGAATTTCCTTTAATGAGACAATTTTCCTGGTTAAGTTCCAGCTTACTGCATGAACAGATACCAAACAATCCAGCCAGAGCACACCTCACTCCTGCTTCCAGGGTGCTGATGTAGAACTGGACAAAGGGTTTGGAGCTCCCTCACTACAAGCACAGAAATCTGTAAATCCTTTTGGTAACTCACTCACTGAGCTCCAGTTCTAGGAAGTGAATCAACTGAATCCTCTATTTCATTTTCAGACACAAGCTTTATTGTCTCACCAGTACTTGTGAGTACATCCTGCTCAGCCCAGAGGTGCCTCACTGATTGGGACTCCGGGGACTATTTCTGGAGTGAGCAGCAATTCCATGAAGGAGAAGGAACCCCATAAAGGAGCAGGAACCCCAAGAAGGAGCAGGAACCCCAAGAAGGAGCAGGAACCCCAAGAAGGAGCAGGAACCCCATAAAGGAGCAGGAACCCCAAGAAGGAGCAGTAACCCCAAGAAGGAGCAGGAACCCCATGAAAGGAGCAGGAACCCCAT
>JAGMWU010000028.1:3847141-3862742 GCA_018697195.1 Certhia americana
AACCCCATAAAAGGAGCAGGAACCCCATGAAAGGAGCAGGAACCCCATGAAGGAGCAGGAACCCCAAGAAGGAGCAGTAACCCCAAGAAGGAGCAAGAACCCCATGAAAGGAGCACAAACCCCATGAAGGAGCAGGAACCCCATGAAAGGAGCAGGAACCCCATAAAAGGAGCAGGAACCCCAAGAAGGAGTAGGAACCCCAAGAAGGAGCAGAAACCCCATGAAAGGAGCAGGAACCCCATGAAGGAGCAAGAACCCCATGAAAGGAGCAGGAACCCCATGAAAGGAGCAGGAACCCCATGAAGGTCAGTGCCCGTGTGTGCAGGACGGGCCGGGCAGAGCCTGCCTGACCTTTGTGGGTGAGCAATTCCACCTCCTGTGCCAACCCTGCTGACCTGGGCTCAGCCTTCTCCCAAGGCATCTGGAATGCAAATGCTTCAAATGCATTTCCCTCAAGGAACTCCTTCAGCACTGGGATTTATTTTTAGCTAAGCCGTGTTCAACAGGCAGCAGTAACACAGGGAGGAACTGGAGGCTTCCACCTTCACAACATACGAACACGAATGCATTAAAAGGTGAAGCATAATCAAATATTTCTGGAAAATAACTGTCTTAAGCCAATGCTTCACTGGTTTCTGGAAAAGGTTGAATTTCTGCTCTCCCTACCTGTAGGCACTGAATCAGAAGCCAGGGATTTTGTTGTGATGGTTTAGTGAACTCTCAAGTCTGACTAGAAATAAATTTATCTCCAGGCAACTGGCCAACCTGGAGATGAAGGATGAATTCTGCTCAAGCAGCCTCCCAGGCAGTTTATCCCAGCTCTAGAATTGTGCTGGAAGTAGCAGAGGGAGGTGAGGAGCCCTTCCTTCTGTGCTGGAAAAGAGAGATGATGGAAATAATGCTGTCTGCAAACCAGGATCCTCCTGCTCTGTCCTGCCTGGTCTTATTTGCCCAAAAAGGCACAAAAAACGATGCCAAGACAAACACGTCTTGTAGAAAAATCATGTTGAATTATCATCAGACAACTGGAGAAAGCTCTAAGCTTTGCTTCACGCACGAACTTCTCATGTGCAGTTGTAAATGGCGACATAAAAGAATGGTTTGGTTAAAAAAAAAAAAAAATTGGGCTGATTTTATAAAACAAGTTCTTACCAAAGCCTGAAAAACACATCAGCCACTGCTCCTGGGGGTCAATGCCTCTCTCAGCACAGTTTTCAGGTACAGTGGATTTCAAAGACAACATATAGGACCCCCAACACCAACAGGATTGTCACACCCTGTTTTTGATAGAGCACCAGGACAGTTGGTCTCTGTACAATGGAACAAACAAGCATGCAAGTGGAATTCCCAGTCTCACACAAATTTCTAACACAGAAGTTGCCCAAGACACCTGAGAAAATAACCTACAGCTGTTATCACTAACAAGTCAAGCTTGGTAAGAACTGCCAGGCTCCTCTCTGGGCAAGCTCCCCACCTCCTCCTTTCATATGGGCCACAAGCATTTTCTTGGAGAGTTAATTCACAGTCCCAGGCTCACCCAAGACTGCAGCAGGGTCTAAATCTTAATTTGCAGCAGATGACTCAGGAATTTTCTCCTCCATAATAAAAGAATTGAGAATGCTGTGCCCTCCTGGGCCAGAACAGTGAGTGAGGCAGAGGCAGCACAAATGATTTTGTGCCCTTCTAAGCACTGGAAGTGCTGCAATCCTCAAAGTACATGGAAAATCCTAGAAAAATCCCAAGAGGATGCTCCTGAACCCATCAGCAGGGGTAGGAGAGTACTAGCACTAACTGTTCCAGCTGCAGGTGTGGAAACAAAGCAAAGCAATCACACAACACGATTCCCTGGTAGAGGAACATCCAGGTACAAGAGGACACACAGAGTTGGCAAAATGAGCTTTTTCCCTGCTTTGCTGATCTACATCAGGGGCCAGGGGAGGAGAAAAAAGCAGCTCTGGCAAGAGCACATGAGCCACAGACACTGCCAGAGCCAGCTGCCTGCCCAGCACAGCCTTCAAACCCCCACTGCACCCAGAGGGGTGGGCTGGGAGCTCAGGACAAGGAACAAAAACACGGAGGAAATGAAGCTTTACTAGTTCTGCTGCTCATGGAACAACTTGTTTTAATAAAGAAAAATTACTGAAGACATCCAAGAACAGCAGGTTCAGGTTTCAAAGCTGAAAATAAGTTGGGGTCAGATGCAAAAAGCAGCCTGCAGCAACACCATCTGTTCCTCGGGACAGCTTTTATTTCCTTCCATCTGAGCTAAGGAAAATGTGGGTTGGAATTTCAGCTATTTTACTTTGCTCTATTAGGCTCAAAGCCTGCACTACTACAGATTACTGCCAGGCAAGAGGACTGTTGTGGAACACCCAAATCTTTGCTCTAAGACCTGCTGCACTACTGAAGGTGCAAATCCCACCCAGGAGGGCTGTGGACACGTTTGAAGGATGCTGATTCCAGGCCAGCTGGGCAAACTCTGCTGTCTCAGAGAGGGTTTCAGACTCGTTTATCTAATTCTGTACTGCATGACACCTTCATCTGCTTCTACACTTGTGAAATAGAAATGAAATTCCATGCCAGAATGAAGAACTTTCACACTGAAGTCTGAGTACACAGGGGAAGGGACAGTGACTTTGAGCCACCATTTGCACTGGGTATGACCAACTAGGAGGAGCCCAAGGCCATCATCTTATCACTCATCTGTGGGCCCTGCAGTGCTTTTAAAAAAAATCTTCCTATTTTAGCATTGAAAGATATCAATATCTGTGTTCTAAATCACTAACAAAATATATGAAACAGGAAAGATTATCTATAAAACATGTTTAGAAGAGGGGAAAAAAACCATTCCAGCAACCAGATCAAAGTACTGCCATGATGGACTGTTCTTGATATTGGCACCAATTGCCTGTTTGATCACAGATCAAGCACAGATTATCTGGCTTTTGACTCCCATGAAGAAAGCACAACCAACACTCCTGCAGTGTTATAAAATTTGACATTTACTGAGTATTTAAAGGTCAGGATGTGAAGAATGCTCTAAGTGAAAAATGAACTGGTGCTGAGTTTCACAGATGAGCGTGGAGGCTTTTTTCAAAGTGACTCTATAATAAATTTAAGACATCTATTTCTAAACCATGATGTTCACCAGTTGCTCACTCCCATAAAAACGCCTTATTCCTAAACAAAGAACACACTCCACGAGCACCAAGGGCACACACCTTCCACAGGGTGAACTTTAGAACACACGTGGAGTTGCCAGCTCTGTAAGACTGACCACAGCACTTCTCAGAAATAAGAGGGTTTATTCTGAAGAGGCTGTTCTGACCCAGAGCTGCTGTGTGTCTGCTGTCACTCTGCACAAACAATGCCCAGCAACTCCAGTCACTTCCAATTTCGTGTAGACAACAGCAAACATGACAAGTGTTGGTACCTGTCTACTTTAATAGTTGTGCTGCTACAGACTAATATAGATAAGGACTACCTCAAACTAGGACAAGGACTTGAACTCAAACTGGGACAGAGGGATCACAGCCTTCACTCAGAATCAACATTTCATTGTTGGAACAGAAAGAGGGAAAAGTTAGGTAACTTTAGATGACAATTATTCCAGCAGTAACACGGATAAACCCAAACACATATACAGTAAAATTAAAACAGTGAATGCAGAAGTTAAAATGTTCATTTAGGGAAGGATGTTTTGAAAAAAAAATGCACACCATGCAAAAGAGAATGAATTGAGAAAAGACAGCCTTTGTCATCCTCAAAAGCCACAAGAAACAGGAAGGGTCACAAGTCCTTATAGCTCTTCCAACCAGCTCTTATTAGAAATTGGAAAAGGCATACCAAAGTCAAGAAAAGAAATCCCACACGTTTCTCCTACAGCTTTGAGCAGCACTGCTCACTGACATCAGGGAAACTGGATTTTCCCTCTCCCACCTCAAGCAACAAACTGGAACTGCTCAGCCAACCTCTGTCCCTATGAGTGGCTGTCCCAGGAAAGAAGCAAAGACAACAAACCTATTCAGAAATCAGCCTCAGCTCCAAAACCCTGCCCCCAAACCACCTGGGTTCACATGGAAGGGACAGCAAGGGCTCCCAGCAGCCTCCTTGAAACCAAACCAACAGCACAAACTGGGGAGGTGGGTGCTCCTGTCCTTCCCAACACTCCTGCTGTGCTCCAACACCCCCCTGCAGGAAGCAAACAGCTCCTGGAACTCGAGGCTGGGGATGTGGGGGATAATTCTGTGTGCAGGTGCTCAGCAGCAGCACCTGAGCACAGCCCATCTGGGGAAGGCCTCGCACCCCTAAAGCACTGGCAGCTGCAGGGCACTCATGTCAGACAGCTCCATGTCAGCTCCTGCACCTGCACCACACAGGTGAGCCGGGGGAGAACAGGTGAGTCAGGGCTGCCCAGGTGAGTCAGGGGTGCCATGGGGAGTTGGGGGAGTCCAGGTGAGTCAGGGGTGCCATGGGGAGTTGGGGGAGTCCAGGTGAGCTGGGGGTGCCCAGGTGATTCCTGGGTGCCCAGTTGATTTCCGGGTGCCCAGGTGATTTGCGGGGGAGCCCAGGTGAGACAGGGGTGCCCAGGTGAGCTGGGGGTGCCCAGTTGATTCCCAGGTGCCCAGGTGATTCCTGGGGGCCCAGGCGATTCCCGGGTGCCCAGGTGATTCCCGGGTGCCCAGGCGATTCCCGGGTGCCCAGGCGATTCCTGGGTGCCCAGGTGAACCGAGGGTGCCCAGGTGATTCCCGGGTGCCCAGGTGATTCCCGGGTGCCCAGGTGATTCCCAGGTGCTCCCGGCACTCCGAGCTGCCACCGCTCTGTGTTGGGAGCAGCCAGGCAGAGGTGCCTCGCTGGGCAGAGCTCACCCCTGCCAGGCTGCCAGGGTTTGAGTTCCACTGCCAGCGGGCAGTGCTCCACGTGAGCAGGGAACACCAGCCGAGGAGCAGGATTATCTCAGCCAGCCCAAACCAGTTCCTGCACAGTCCCAGCCGTGCCAGGGCTCCCTTCCAGCCAGCGCTGTCATGGAAAGAGCGCGGCTCTCCCAGGGCGCTGCTGCCCGCACAGGGAGTGCCCCTGAACATTTATTTTAAGGGTTGAGAGGCAAAGCTTTGCACCTCCTCAATGAACCCTGGACTTCTGTATCAAATCACTTCATTATTAATAATGCTTGGGTTGAAAAGCAGGAGTCTGCAGCTAAAAATATTTCTATTGTTCTGGCTACACTCACTTTGGCTTGTAAAGTAGTTGAAAGGTTGCCGAGTTACTGGAATAGCAGGAGCTGGGTTACAAGCTGGAAATAAAAATTGCGAGCAGCAATTCCCAGTATTAGAGGGACCTAAAGACATTTAAAAAAATAAACCTCGATTGTATAATCTCTTTCTGATAAACTGCTAGATTATAAAAACATCGAAAGAGAAACACGCAACTCGAAATCTGCCACATTTGGTTAGTCCAACAGTCTAAATATTCACACTTTTGTTAGACAGCAGCAAGTACTTCCAAATAATTCAGGAAGAAACCCGCATATACCAGACAATTCAATAAAGCTGCTACAGGAGAAGCTTCCTCCCAAGTCCCATCAATTAGCTCTTGCTTTCTGTTCTGCACAGAGCCCGAAGATTTATAACCCTCTCAAAAGCATTTTTAATCCTGCCTTATGTAACTGTGAACCTACTTGGCCATTCCATCTATAATCATGCAATCGTTTCTGAACCTAAGCATCTCCCCAACTGCTTAATACTCAGAAGCAAATTCTAAAGACATATTTTACATACACTGCAGTCAAGTGCCATTTGCTGCCTTTACACTTCTTACAAAGAAAAAAATTGTTCTTCCAGCTTTAAGAAAAAAATGTGCCTTCTCCCTACAGCCCATTGATCTGTGTTTGATCTGCTGTTTCATCTCCTTCCTAGAACAGCTTCGAGGAAAGAAGAGAAAACAAACCAACCAACCAACCCATGCAGACTTTAGGAATTGCTGCTGGTAACTTACGGCCAATTTCACTTATTCACATAAACCTCACTATGTATTCTGAAACAAAACATATTTAGATCCCTATGTTTGGAGTGCTTTCAGTGGCTCCTAAGGGTTTATTTCTACCTTCTACCCAATTACTAGACAGGTCCACAAAGGCACAGCTGAATTTTCAA
Organism: Certhia americana; assembly: GCA_018697195.1. Taxonomy (NCBI): domain Eukaryota; kingdom Metazoa; phylum Chordata; class Aves; order Passeriformes; family Certhiidae; genus Certhia; species Certhia americana. Next base: position 3,853,295 of record JAGMWU010000028.1, read on the forward strand.
GTTCTCTTACAGAGAAAATGAAGCAAAGACTATATATACATTGAAATGACTAGAGATGAACTTTATTTTCAGTTAAAGGTATCAGGCAAGGACAAGTTCATTCCAGCTGAGAGGTTTAATTACATTCCCATGTTCTCTTTATTTACGACTCTGCTTTTCTCCCACGTGGGATGGGGATAACACCAGTGACCCTGTCTCCCTCCACTCCAAGGAGAAGAAGGAAGAATAAGGAAAAGAAAGCCCCAGAACCTGGGCTAACAGGGAAGGGTGAAGCCACTCACCTCTTCACAGACCTCTCGCACGGCAGCCACGCCGGGCTCCTCCTCGGGCTCCATGCCACCCCCGGGGACAATCCATCGGTCTGGATGGCGACTACTGCTCACCAGCAGCACCTGTGGAGAGCAGAGCACAGCTGATAGGGCACCCCCAGCACTCCCCTCAGAGCCCAGCTGAAGGGCAGAGATTGTCTTTGTGCCTCACACACCCCCAGACACGACCCACCCAAAGCAAGGCCTTGCTGCTGCTCGCCTTTTCCCTCAGCCTCATCCACACAGCCGTGGAAATTCCACGAGCAGTGACACCAAGGCACTCCCACACTCCAGGTCACTTCAGCCACTGCCTCTCCCTGCTGTGATGCATTGGAGGAAAAACTCTCCTTGCACACCACAGCACTCTGGACACAGCATCACACACAGTGTGAGTTCACTGCAGAGGCCTCACAGCTCAGGATACACCTCAGGCAACAACAGAAATGCACAGATGCTGCTCAGCACCTCCACCCTTTGCAGAAGTACCTTGATTTAATTATCCTGGTGCCTTTGGCTTTGCCTGTCCCTGCAGTTCTGTCACTAACAACATGTACACACGTCCAGGAGCTCCCACTGCACTATTTATGTGCATTTGTCTGAGCACAGATTCTCAGCCCCACTGTTTGTCACTTCTTTTGCAGTAGGCACTGAGGAGTTCAGCCCTGCAGCCAGCACTTGGCTACTTTTGGTTTAGAGGAGGCTCTTTGATGAGGTATAAGCAAAATAAAAGCCTATATTAAACCTATTAAACTTAAAACCCCCTAGGAAAAGGCTGCACAGAAGGACAGACTTTTGTGATGACAAAAATGGTTCAGCCCTCTTCCTCGGAAGGGTTTGCCATACACACACTTTGTGGCAGGCTTTCTTGAAACAGCATTTTTTATTCCAGGGCAATTCTGCTCTGTAGAAGTTCAGATTCTGATTTGCCACCTCCCAGCAAGACAAACTCTAACTAACACTCTCAACTGGCTACAGACAGTCCCAAAGAACAGAGAGACACTGTGCTTATTAAATCTACTTGCAATACATCCATGAGCAGAGATGGAAACTTAAAACAACACTAATACTGTTGTCCAGCTCTCTAAACAAAGCTCGTTCATTAGAGTCATCCTGCTGTACTTCATCATTTCACTGGCACAAAGCTGGGAGCCAAAGCGACTTGCTCCAGAAACTTTCCAACATACCAGTCCAATTAGGTTCCAGGCCAGCTGTAACAGTGTCAGACATTTGGGAGTTACACTGCAGAGACACTGAAATCCCGGGCTTTACTGGGGAAACTGTGATTTGCCAGTAGGATATGAAAAGATTTGCACTAATTACCCAAAGGAATCTACCTACAGAACTCAAAATTAAACTTCCAAAACAAAAACAAGCACAAGATTTCCACGGTTTTCCAGTTGGTTTATCTTGAAAATTCTTATCTGACAACTGACCAAACTCATACTGGAAACAAATGAAGCTGCATGAGCTACCTGAGTTCCACAATTCCAAGTGTGATGGTGCCTGCCCCATCCTCTGGCCAGGCTGTGACAGAGCAGTGTTTGCTTTACAGTGACATCCAAAGTGTTTGGCCCTCTCCAAGAGGAAGGCAGAATTCCTTTCCCCCAGGCATCCAGTCCATGTAAAATGCCACCAGAAAGCCATGCCTAAATAGGGAATGTAAACTTCATTCATCCTCAGAGCCCTTGGGACAGCAGCCAGTCCCTGCCAGGCCATCCCCAGCCACCCCAGTTTGCCACTCTGCCTCTTCCTAGCACAGTTGTTGACTTCTACTCCATCCTCACTCATCACCCAGAAGAGCTTGGAGTCAAATTCCTGACTCCAGGTCAGTTGCTGATTCTGAGGACAAAGCTAAAAGAGCAGGATCAGTCATTTCAAGTGCACCTTTGCTGCCAGGTAAGGAAGCACCAGCTCTGCCACTTCCCATTGCAATTCAGAGTTCTAGCTCAAGGGGGAAAAAAAGTAGAAAAATATTTAAAAACCCTGCAGAAGCAGATCTTTGAAACTCAGCACAGCACACCTCACACCCCTGAACTCCTGCCACCTTCCAGGCGTGAGAACAAGGAGCTGCTATGGAACCCTGGCCACAGACTGCTCCAGGAAACCTGCTCAGACCGAGACAATGCCTCAGCAACACACCAGGAGGAACTTCTGGGTGTAAACAATGGTTTGAGGCAAAGTAAATTAACTTCAGCTGCTCTGGCAGTTGAGCATTTTCTGAATAGAATGAACATGAACAACCCTTGCTGGGAAGGAAAAACCTGTCATTCTCACACTTTTATGTAATCAGACTATTTCCTGTTTAATAAAAAGGAAATCCCATCAAGAGAGCGCAGGAAACAAGCCCTACAAGGTCATTCTTTTCAAACAACTTCAAACAGGATATTGCTACCAATGAGCTCTCCCAAGACAAAGGGGCTGGGTTCCAAACGAGGGGGAGACATTGCTGCACTGGAAAAAAAAAAACACACTTCCAACACCAATCCTGGATCCTGATACATGCAACGCGTTCAGAGGGATCAAGGAAAAAGTTGTCATCATCTGAATCCCAAAAAGGTTTGGGTTGGAAGGGACCTTGAAGCCCATCTCGTTCCACCTTCCAGCAGACCAGCCTGGGATACAGCTGGCTTTTTAACTGATTAGCTTCTTTTATTACACAAATAACTTTTAATACATTCTAAAGTAGTTAAATTAATATAAACAGCCATCAAAAAATAAAGCAAAATTTATTTGTGCTTTTAAATCAGGCTAGAACACGTAGGAAGGTCAGACATTTCCATCTTATCCTTGCCAGGCAACTGTGTTTAAAATGGCAACTGAAACTCTTGGCCTGCCAGGGATTTTGGAGTTGGATTTTGGAGCCACGTCTTGCAGATTTTTTGGAAAAGCATTTGCAGGTAACACACGTCACATGGCCAAGCTGTGTTTCCCAGGATTTCAGAGACAATTATGTCATTTCAAAGCAGGGAAATGAGCAACACGAGACTCTCTGGCAAGGCAGGAGGTGGCCCTGCTGAAACTCTCCCACACAATTCCCCCACAAAAGAGAAAGTTTAGAAAAATAAGCCAAGTTTGAAGTGTGCAGCGGGGGCTCGAAGCAGAGCCTCGTGGCAAGAACCTTCAAAGCTGCACACAACAAACAAACTCAAACAAACCTGAGCAACACTCACCCTGCCTGGAGGAGACAGGAAACACACCAAGACATCTAAAGCTGCCCAGACATCCACATGGAATAAGGAGCTCCATGGGAAAAGGGGTCAGGAGTTTGTCCCCGGGATAAATCTGGGCATCCCCAATACACAATGCTGACTTCACAACAACCTACAAAAATCTGCTGCATCCACATGGAGGGGTTTTTCTGTCTCGTATCCACATGGAGGGGGGTTTTGCTGTCTTTTTTTTTTTTCACAGGAATAATGGGGCTCTGCAAAGCAAAAACTGGGCAACCAGGATCAGGCAGAGAATTAACTCGCCATTTGTGGAACAGAGGAGGAGAGATTCCCAGGTTCTTCCATGCTGTGGTGAATTTAAACAACATCCACCACCCATGAATAAAACAAGAGTGGCTCCACCATAAGGAACACGATTCCTCGAAAGAGGCTCCACAGCAGCATTTGAGCAGACAGAAAGGGCCACAGCCCTGAGAGAAGCTGGGCTGCAGTGTGAGTAGAAAATGAGCTGAGAACCTTCCAGACTCCCAGGAAAAGCCAGTGCTACCCACCTGTGCCAGCCGGGCGAGCTGGCAGGCAGCACAGGGAACAGCAGGCAAGATGTTAAACCCAGGGTCTGGCCCAGCAGCCTCCCACTGCCAGGAGCTGAGCCAGAGCTGCTGGCTCCTGACACAGCCTCTGCACTGCCTTACAATTACAACTGCCTTCTCCTCAATATTTTCAGGCTTTCTCTCAATATTGACATGCTTTCTATCAATACTGTCATGCTTTCTATCAACATTAAGCCATAAATCATATCGCTTGCACAGCAATTGAAGCACAAACCTCCCGGCATTGCACCTCATTTCCCTCTCCAGCATCATTTATCAGAGCACAGCCTGCAAGGAAACGCTGCCGCAGAGGCTGCAGGAGCTGGGAGGAGAAGATGGCTGACTGCAAGGCTTTTGCTGTTCAATCTGCCTTTGTCTCAAAGTTTCAGTTTAAAATTAGTGTGTTCTCAGGAGCCCAGCTGTGCTCCCGTGTGCCCCACGGCCAGGCAGATCCCAGAGCTGGCACTGTGCCCAGCACAACAAACACCTTCCCTCAAAACTGACAAACATTCTCCCAATCCCCAAATACCAGCACAATGTTCTTCTACCTGACAAAAGCGAGATGTTCATTTGACCACACCAAATCACCTTTAAGCCCTACGACCAGCAAGGGGGGAAGAACTGGAGGAGCAGTGGGGAGAGAAGAGGGGCACTGCTGTCACCAAAGCTGTGCAAAACTAATCTCATTTCCCCGGCAGCAGCACAGCCAAACTGCAAAGGCAGGACGGCCCCAGGGCGCACGCCAGGGCTTACAGGAGGGCTTCTCCCACCCTCTTGCTATTCCAGGCACGTTCTGGAGCTCGCACATGGTAGGAGTGAGTCCAGCCGGCGGTCAGCAGGGCTACAGCCGGCCCTGCACCTGGCAGGGGGTGCAGCTGGGACCACAACACACGCTCTCATCACCCGCAGAAATCCCTCCCCTGCCCACAACAGCCTGTCCTGCCAGGAGCATTCCAGTTCCTCAACAGGATATGTTTCCTTAGACAAGGGTTATTTCTGCAGGCGCACCTGCACCAGGCTCCGTGGGATAATGGGATTTAACTGACAACACGGGATCCAGGAGCTGGAGGTGGGAAATTGACGGCGGGATGTGCAAAAGGGAAGGGATTCACACCAGAGAACTTGACAAAAGTCAAGCACAAGTTTTGGAATGGGAGCAAGAGGTGAACTGGAAGAAGTTCAAGTCATTTCAAGTGCTTGGATCGCACCTACAGTCCTATAACCAGGGAGGAAAAAATACAGCAGATTCTGTTGGTTTTTAGGCTGCTGGTTAGAATAACAATAATAAATCACCATGTACCGTGCTGCTGCTCTGGCTCCAGAAATCCACAGGTCCTGTTACTGCTACTGCAGCGTCCCTGCGACTTCAGAGCCACTGCCTGCTCCTACCAGGGAGGAACACAATCCCAAGTCCTCCCCCTCCAGCAAAATTATGGTTTAGATAACCACAGAAATTATCTGCAACGTGCCTTCCCATGCTTCAGGAGCAGCTGAACCGCCTGCAGCAGCAGCAGCCGCTGCTTTCAGAAGCCGAGGGCTGATAAGGGGCACTCCCAGAGAGAGACCCCAAACCCCAGAACCTATTTCTGCCTGTCAAAACCAGTTTGGTGACCACTCAGCGCTTACACAACTTGTCCAGGCACACCTTTTCCAGGAGAAATGCTGGCTTGTAAACTGCCTTTTTGAGTAAGGGAGGAAGAAAAGCGATGAAGAGGTATTTGGGCATTTTAAGAGAGCCTAAATGACTCTGGCTGCCAGCAGCTGCACACCTAGTCAGGAAATACAGCAAATAAAAACTCCTGAGAAGCTGCTCAAATATAAGTAGTTAATTCTACAGACAGCATCAATATATGTCACTTGCAGGAGGAGAAGCAACGCCTGAAACATCTGACAAAAATCTACCCAGCAGGTAATCGTAGCCCTCTGAATTTCACAGGTTAACATGAAATTTCTGAGAACAAAGAGCCAGTGTGCAATATCCAGCAGCAGAGACAGGAATTCTGAAACAAATACACACAAAATTTGAGAGATCTTTGACTGGTCTCTGCAGTCAGTCCTTCAGCTGGGCTGAAAAGGAATAATTGTTTAAAGAAACAGAGGCCCTGCTTCCCAACCACTGGATGTCACATACAGCATTCCCATATGGATGTTTGCTGTTTGTAAGGTAGAACTGAGTTTTGTTGATTTTGCTCTATCCAAGCAAACCAGATCTCTATTTTAAAAGAACGTAAAAGTCCAAGCACATGATTGTTTGGGGTTTTTTTAACTAAGAAGGGAAAGAGTTGTTTTTCCAGATTGTGAGAGATCATCCATGGAAAGATAAGTTCCCCTGGCAGCAATCCCTGCTGGGTGCACCCCCAAATGCTGGTACCTGTCTCCACACTGCAGGAGAGAACACAGAGGGATGAGAAAAAGGTAGGAAAACCAGCTCCTAGCCAAGGTGGAAGAGATTTCAAAGCAGTGTACTGCAGAGAACAGACACAGCCAGCACTGTTGGGTCCTTGTCCATAGAGCCAGGGTGGAGCACACCCTCTATCCACAATCATCACTTTTCCCTGAGCTGCAGCAGAACAAAACTGACTCAGTTCTTCAGTTTCACAACAGCTTGCTGAGCTTTCAGTAAATGAAGTGAAAATTTAACAATTTTCATTCTTTTGTTGTTTGGGAAAGTACAAGAGACCATGGAATTGCTTGTAAAACTGTTTAGTGACAGCTGCTTTTGTGGGAAGGCAAAACACTTTTTTAAGATGAAAGCCAGGTTTTGCAGAGGTTTTTCCAAGCTCCTGCTCTTGGAGAACACAACCTACAAATTCTACACAATCTGCAGGGCTGAGAGGGACAGGAGAAGCACAGGCAAGAGATCCACTTCCAAGCTGGTCCTTATCCCCCTGGAGATGTGGTAACAGGTTTAGCAACAGACCAGAACAACCCTGGGGTTCAACCACAACCCTTTCATGCAGCAGATGGGAGCACAGGGCCAAGCCCAGCCACCAGAAGAGGGATTCTGAGATAGGATGATCATATGATGCTGGGCTCACTTACATCCCAGCAGCGAAGCACTCAGAGTGGTTTTTAGCTGTTCTTGGTTTCCACTGGAGCCAAGGCACAGGGGACAGCCCAGGAACACCGCGTGATCCCCAGCACACTCGGCGGGTTCCAATCCCAGCTCTGCTGTGTTACATCACAGCTGGAGTAAAACCGGCCCAGGACAGGCCAGAAGGAAAAGAAAAAAAGGGTCGTTTGCATTCCAATGGCTTTCCCAGGGGCCACCCGGCCCAGCTCTCCCCGTGACCACCGAGGGCTCAGACCGTGCCAGGGCACCGGCCCCTGGGTGAAACCTCTCTTCTCCCAGCTCCATTCAAGCCTCATTCAGAAAAGATTCTTCCCGAGGCTTTTCTTTTCTTTTTTTTTTTCCCCAAAAAATAATAATAAGAAAAGTCTTTTAAAAAACGCCGGTGGTTAAGGAGCAGCTTGTCCTTTCACGGATACAATGTGGGCATGTTGAAACCTGCCGCTGCCCCAGCCAGACCCACGGTGCCTCTTTATTCCTGGCAAACACCACCCGGAGCAGGGCTCCAGCTGCTGGGGCACACCGAGGGGCGTTTTCTGGGATCTTTCCTCATGGGAACAGCTGGTCCACACAAATAACACGTGTCTTGTGTAAAAATAATGATGCTGAGGGGCAGGGACACCCCAAGCAATGAACGCGCTTTATTATTGAAGTGATTCCAGAGGTACCACGGGACTTGGGGAGCTCTCCTTCCACAGTTCTGCAAATATCCCGGGAGTTCAGCCCATGTGAAAAGATGGCAAAATCCTCGTGTCTGGCTGCCACAAGGTCCTGTGAAGTCTGTTCCCACTTTCTGAATCCCTGTTGCCCAAGGAGGTGGAGCACGGTTTGGGAAACCGCACGCAATTTGGGGGGTTTCTACAATGCTCAAAAAATGTAATTTTTTTTCCTCCATTTGAGATTCACATTGAAATGAATTCTCCCTGTGCTGCTTTTTAAAGGAATATGTAACAAAGGCATCTTTTCAGCCAATGCTTGGTCTTCCAAAAATGTTCCAGAGCTTTTTTCATGCCCAGAAGTAGCGGCCTCCAAATGCAATGCAGAGACAATGTGCGACCTCCAGCAGCATAGGGAAAAAATAAATCACTGAAAAACTAAAAAAAGAGCAAAGTATTTTTCTGTTAAGACTCCTTATTTGCAAATGTAACACCAAACCAAGAAGTTGGTGTTTTATCAATCTCCAGGGATTGCAAAGATTTCAAAGAAAAATGTATCAGTGAACTGAAGAGTCAGGGGGAAACACCTAAACAGAAGAAGGTAGCCTCCTCTGGAAGTGTAAACAGAATTCTCTTATTTCTTCTTATCCATTGACAAAATTTTTTGATTCAAGAACTAATGAGGGGTTAAAAACAAGAAAAAAGTGTTTTTTGAATTCATAGCAGGAAACGAAGAAGAAAGGCAAGAGCAACATTCTACTATTTCTTAAGCACTTAAAAGAAACAGTAATGAGAAACAGCCCGTCCTAGGAAAAATCCTACTTTAATATAGAAAGTTTAATTTATTTATCAAAACATGCTTCTTTTCTTCTCTCTTCTTTTCAAGCACTAAGCTTTTAATAGCTCTTTAATGTACATACTCTGGCTCTGGCTCTTTCTCCCCTCCCTGGAGAGACCTTTTAAAGAGATCTCAATTTCCATTTAAATAGAAGCAATCAATAATAAAATACATCAGTAACATTAAAGTATTATTGTCCAAAAGTAAACCAAGAAATATTTCACAGCCATTTTAAATTCTGTTCTTAAATGTGTACAGGTAACACCTTCCTTACTATCAAAAAAAGTGCAAGTAGCAGTGAGTGGACACCAGTCAGCTTCTCTCAAAGCTTATTTAAAAGCCAAGAAATGAGAATTAACCTAAGAAATAATTAGAAAGGGAAATTAATAAGGTGTCCTGCCTGCTGATTTCACTCATTGACCCAAGTTTACTCCAATGCATTTTGGCCAAGGCCAAGTGCAGAACCTTGCAGGATGGGCACAGAGTCCATCCCAGTGGGGTTTTAATTCCATGGGATTGGATAAGAACTTTCCCAGATGTATTTGTGACAAGCCTGCTCCCTGGGCAGCTCCTGCAGCAGGGCAGTAAAAGGTGGGAACAGAGGATGCAGTTTCAGCTCGGGGTTCAACTCACAGGTGCCACACACAGCCCTTGAAAGGCTCTGAGATCAGATCTGTCCTTCCCTGCCTCATCCTGCAGTGGCTCCTCACACACACAGCACATCCCGGGAAACCCACCCCAGGAAACCCACCCCAGGGACATCCCAGGGAACCCACTGCAGGGATAGCCCCAGGAAAACCACCCCAGGGACATCCC
>JAGMWU010000028.1:3865445-3888725 GCA_018697195.1 Certhia americana
TGTGTGTATGTCCATCCCCCCGGTGACATAACGGGTGTGTGACATTCTGTGTGTGACTCTGTGTGTGTGTGTCCATCCCCCTAGTGACATAACGTGTGTGTGACATTCTGTGTGTATGTCCATCCCCCCAGTGACATAACGTGTGTGACATTCTGTGTGTGTGTGTGTCCATCCCCCGGTGACATAACGTTGTGTGTGACATTCCGTGTGTGATTGTGTGTCCATCCCCCTGGTGACATTCTGTATATGTGCATCCATCCTCCCGGTGACATTCCATGTGTGTGTGTGCACGCGTTCATTCCCTGGTGACATTCCATGTGGGTGTCACCCACCCTGACACTGCGGGTCAGTGTCCATTCCCCTGCCGCTGTCACCATGGGTCGGTGTCCATTCCCCTGCCGGTGACACCGCAGGTCAGTGTCCGTGTGTCTGTTCCCCCGGTCAGTGACATCGAGTGTAGGTTCCCAAGCGTCCGTTCCCCCTGCCGGTGACACCGCGGCCATCTCGGGTCCGTCACCGGTCACTGTCACTGATCACAGTCACCGATTGCTGTCACCGACCGCCGAGCGACACCTGGCGGAGGGTGGCGGCCTTTGCGCCACTCGCCCCCCCCATCCCCCGGTGCCACCAACCCCGCCCTCGGTCCCGCACAAGTGACAGCGCAGGTGACAGCGCAGCGGGGCAGGACACGCGGACCCGCCCACGCGGGCCGTGTCCCGATCAGAGGGCCATGGGCTGGCACTGCTGTTCTCCATCTGCAGAACAGCTCCGTCCCTGCATGGCCGGGAACGAGCATCGCCCTGAGCTCCCGCATTCCTCCAGCACTCACCTCCACACCCCCTAAACTTGGAGAGTTCCTTCCCTACAACCTGTATTTAGTCACTCCCAAAGTGCTGTTCCAGATGCCAAAGATCTGAGTCACGCTGTGCTTCGTGAGCTGTTTGTGCACTTCAGAGAGACACAGGCATGAACCCAGTGGCATTTTCACCTCTTTTATTATACACAAAACATGAGCACGGAGTTCTACTGCGGGGGCTGACCACGTCCACGACCGAATCCACCCCTCTGCAACAGCAAAAGGAGAGTGTTAGAAACACTGTGTCAAGCAATGACAGCAAGAACAAACACCATCAAAGCTCTTTGATGGCACAGGTCACCAACATCAACCCATTCCAGCCAGCTCTGCAGATCCCACCTAAAATACTCTGATTTTTGAAGTACAAAATCACGGATCTCCAAAGAGCTCAGCTTGCTCTCAAAGCTGTCACTGGCCTCTGGCCAGCAAGTGAGCTGTGTGTGAAGGGTGACAGTTTCCAGCCTCTCTGACACCCTCAGAGTCCCACAGGCAGGACCTTCCAGCTTCTCCCATCAAATCCTTCGACAAAGGAAGCAAAATTCAAATGCAAATACTCACGAACTGGAATTCCGTGGCTGCTCCAGCACCAGCCTCAGCCTTCTTGTCAGCACCAGCTGCAGAAAGAGGAGCAGTCAGTGCCCACAGAACGCCGTGCCCAGCACAATGCTCCTGCCTGGGAGCAGAGCTTTAACCACCCCACAGAACTGAACCTGGGCTAAACACAGCCAAGTGAAACAGCTCAGAATGTTTGAGAGTCACTGAACCAACCCAAGAGAAAATCCCACAACTCCAGCAAAACTCCCATCCACCCGCACATCAAAGCCATGCCAAGAGCCTCATCTTCCCCTTTTATCCTTGAGAGGAGCCCTGGAGCTGGGACAACTGTCCCCAGGGGGGCACAGGGGGCACACTCACGTGGCACGGCGCTGCGGCGGTACGTGTCCCGGTCAGCCTCACCCCGCGTGAGCCGCGCCGGGCGCTCGCCCTCCAGACCTGCAACACAGAGAGCAGAGCCTCAAACACTGCTCAGCCAGGGCACAAACAGCTCCTTCCTGCACCCCAAGGAGCAGAACAGCATCGGGGCTGCCAGCAGGGCTGCACCTGGGGCAGCGCAGGGAGAATAAACCTAAGGGAAACAGTGATTTGGTAAGGGAAACTTCACTTCAAGGCTGAAATCCATTCAAATGTCCCAGCTTGTGGCAGGGTGGGAGGTAAATAACGTGAGAAATGGGTTTACAGCATCATCTCAACAGCCTTCTCTGGTCATCAAACTAGTGCTGAACATTATTGTTGGTAAAAATCCCAGAAATACTGGGAATCTGCCATGCCTGAGTCACAAACTGCAGGACAGAATTCTGATCCAAACCTGAAACAGCCACACTGTCAGTGGCACAAATCCCCCCATGGAACACGTTCATGACAGTAAAAGGCAGATTATCTGTGAATAATAATAATAATTTCACAGATAATAATAATGATCTGTGAAATCTCAGCTGAATGCCAGACAAAACTCCTGCAGGAACACCCAGCCGTGGTGGGACCAGCACCTCTCAGGGATTGGGATGTGTCCCTGGAACCCAGGGCTAGCTGTGCCTGGCACACCCCAGTGTCCTCCTACACGCCCACAGGCACTGGTTTGGCCATACAAAACCCAGTTTTTGGAATAATTCTTTTACTACACCACCTCTGTGGCTCCCAGGCTGCTGCTGCTGCCTCATCCATAGCAAAAAAAGAGCACCAAGTGCAGCCCTTCCAAATTATCCCTGCCCAGATGGGGCTGAGGAGGGTTCCAGCACCAAGACAAGGCTGTGACACCACACACAGCCTCTCCAGCACAAACCCCAGCCAGAATCTGCCACCCCTCCCTCCCTCTCATCCAGCAGGGATGCAGGTCCTTTAGCTCACTGGATAAACACAGCATGTGAAGAACAAATCTTGGAACATCCAAGCAACTCAGAGATCAAAGAAAGCAGAGTCTTTCCAGTTTCTCTGCAATTCCTCCCTTTGAAGCAGGTGATGCTCCCGTTTTGTTTGGCTCAGACACAAACTGCAGCAGCTGGGGGTGAAATCCCAGCACCCTCTGGCCCCCCAATGTGGCTCAGAAGGAAAAAAGCAAAACCCACGTGAACCCCCAGAGCCAGAGCACATCTGGCTGCACCTCCTGCACTTAGGGGTGTGAAAACTGAGGGAAAATCAGAGCTGCAAGTCCAACAGACAGAATCACAGAGCAGCTGGGGGTTGATCTGGAGATCACCCAGTTCAACCCCTCTGAAGGCAGGGTCACTCAGAGCAGGTGACACAAGAACCTGTCCAGGTGGGTTTGGGATGTGTCCAGAGAGGGAGACTCCACACCCTCCCTGGACAGCTGCTCTGTGCTCTGCCACCCAAAATGGAAAGTTCTTTCTCATGCTGAGGTGGAACTTGCTGTATTTTAGTTTCTGGCCACTGCTCCTTGTTCTGTCATTGGGCACCACTGAACAGAGTCTGGCAGCATCCTCTGGTACGTGACCTGGGGATATTTGTGGATAATTATCTCCTCTCCTCCAGGCTAACCAGGCCCAGCTCCCTCAGCCTCTCCTCAAAGGGAGATGCTCCAAACCCCTCAGCATTTTTGTGGGCTCTGCTGCTCCTCCATCACGCGTTTGTTGTTAACCTCTAACAGTGAGCCCTGTTCCAGCAGCACGTTCAGTGTCTGTGGGGAAGGCACAGTGGGACACCCAAGCTGGCCACAGGTGATCCTCAGGTGGGGCTCACCCAGCCCTGGACAGCTCCTCCACCACATCCCAACCTCAGCAGATGTGCTCCCAGCAATCCCAGTCCCTGGGGAAAGCCAAATCCCACTCAGAAATATCTCTGTGAGTCTCACCCCCTCTCAGGGGACACCAGTCCACTGCCAGCTACAAAGCCACAAACCCCAACCACATTTCCTCGCTCTGTTGACAATTTTACACCCAATCCCCACAGCCCCAGAGGTCAGGCACTGTCCTGACTGCCCAGCGTGCCCATCCATGCCCACCCTTGGCTGCCCAGCACCCCTGTGCCCACCCCAGCTGACCTTTGGGCCGGGGTCTGCCTGTCTCGGGGCGGCTCCTGCGCAGCGTGGCCGGCACAATCTCGGGGGGCAGGTGGAGATAATCCCGCAGGTACTGGATGCCCTCGTTGGTCAGGTACCAGTAGAAATGCCTCCAGGCAAACTGCTCCTTCACGTACCCTCGGGACTTGAGGGACTGCGGGGAGAGCTCCCAGTTATTCCCAGTTAGGGCTGAGCCTCTCCCAGCTCCTTGGGCTCAGCAGGGCAGTGGGGAACGGGGATTTGGGAACAGGGAATGATTCCCACACACGGGACACAGTGCACACACCCTCCCCCCGTGTCCCCAAGCCCCCACACCTGCATGGCTTTCATGACGTGCAGGTTGGGCACGTTCTTGTCCACCAGCTCGGGGTGTTTGGGCATGTGCACGTCCTTCTTGGCCACCATCACGCCCTCCTTGAACAGCAGCTCATAGATGGCGATTCGGTTCTTCTTGGGCATCAACATCTGCACAGGGCACAGCAAACAGGGCTCGGTGACATTTGGGCACCAACATCTGCACCGGGGACAGCCAACCCTGCTGGCTGTCCCCCCCGGAGATGCCCCGGGACGCTCTGCCCACCGGGCGGCTCCTTCCCGGGAGGGAAAACCGAGCAGCGCCAGCTTCTGCTCCGTAAATCATCCGGGGGGCCCTGCCCGGTGTCGGGCTCAGGGGGAGCCCGGCCCGGCCGCCGTTAGTGCTGCCATGCAGTCAAACCGAGCCCGGGAACCGGGGGAGCTCTCGCCCCTCCGGGAGCCGGACCCCGGCAGCGCCCCCAGCACGGAACTGGGCTACGGGAGCGCTCCCGGACCCGCCGGGCCTGGAGCTCTCTGTTCTCGGGCCTGACTGAACCCCCGCGGATCACGGGCCACCCCCGCGGCAGCGCCTGGAGCGGGAGGCCGCGGTGCCAGCGCCGGACCTCCGGTACCGCCCCGCCACCTGGCGCCCTCAATCCCTCCCTCCCCGCACAGGCGGGCCTGGAGCCCCGATGGCGGAGATGCCCCGCGGGTGCTCCAGGTGCCGGGATGGCGGCGATGCGGGGCCGATGGCCCGAGCGCGGCCTCACCGTGGCGGCGGCAGCGGGGCCCAACCGGAAAGGGCTGCGCATGCGCCGGCCCGCCGCTTCCGCCGCCAGAAAGGCCCCCGGCGGCGAGGGTGGCCGCGGCGGCGCCTGAGCGGAACGCAGGCCCCCTCGCACCTGGGAGCGGGCTGCCCGCCGCGGTGCCTGATGGGGTCAGCGGGCCACCCCCGTGTCACCCACAGCGTGTCCCATGTCCCCAGCGGGGCCACCCGCAGCTCCCCGCGGTGCCCGGTGTCCTTCGGAGCGGGGCTGTACCGGGCTCCCGGGGGCGAGCCGCGCGGGTCCCACCCGTGCCAAGGGCTCGATGCTCCCGGGGGCAGCGGAGCGCTCTGCTCCCCAAAACACCCTCCTGGGGCTCCCCTGACCCCCTCTGAGGGCTCTCCTTCCCGGGGGGGGTGGGACTGGAACCGTGCCCCCACCCCAGCCCGGGGCTCTCCCGTTTTAGGGGTTCGCACCCCCCGGGAGAGCAGCGGGGGAAGGGGACACGGCCCCGCTGTGCCCCTAAACCCGGCGGGGCTCCCCACACGGAGCGGGGACAGCAGGAGGGGCGGCGGGATGCGCAGGGACCGCGCCACCGCCGGGGTTTATCGCCATCCCCTCCGCGGCCGCGCTGTCACCTTGCGGGGCCGCGGAGCCGCCGCGCCGGGGATTGGTCGGCTAAAAATGCCGCCCTAATCTCTGAGCTGATCTTTACCCCCTCCCTCCGCCCCATCTGCCGCGACCTGCCCGCGATGCGCAGCGCCGGCCCCGGCAGAGGCTCCGCCGCTGTCCCCGCGGCCCCGAGGTACGGCCGGCGGGGCGGGGGGCTGGCCCCGGGGACGGGGGGCTGGCCCCGGGGGGGTACAGGGGATGCCGGGGGTCGGGGTGCTGTGACAGTGTTGTCCCCTCCCTGCGCTGGGAAACCCTGCCCCCGACCCCTTTTGAGTGATTTCCAACTTGTGCCGGACCGTGCCGGGTGGGGAACGGGAGGGACAGAGGGATGCGCTGCGTTCTTGGAGCTGTCCGGTGCCATCCTGGCGCTTTGGTACCGTCTCATCCCCTCCTTTCTTCCTTTCGCGGGGAGCTGGGGTGAAGCTGTCACAGGGTGACCCCCGGGATGCTGCGACAATTGCGGCATCCTCCGGGAGAAACGCACAGCCTGGCTCGGAGCTGGCCCTGCTGGCCCGGACATGCCGCCCACGGGCACTGTCCCTGTCGCTGTCCCTGTCGCTGTCCCTGCCTCTGCTGCATCTCCTCCTCACAGCTCCTGCACCTCCTGCCTTGGAAATGGCAAAGCAAGTGCTTTGCTAAACGGATTAGAGCGTTCCCGGCAGCCTCCCCGGCTGCTCCGCATCCCTCGGCCCCCGCCTCGCCTTCCCCGGGCAAGCCCCATCCCTAAGCCAAAAGTCCAGGTCTAGGCTGTGGCCGCAGCTCAGCAGAGATCAGGCACTGCGACTCCCATTGCGCCTGACCCCGAAACCCCGGCTGAAGCCCTCAGGGTCTTTCCCACCTCCTGGGGTTTTGTGTTCCCTTTGCAGGAGCGCGGAGAAAATCGGGGAATTCACCGGGCAGCGGCTCGGCCGGTGCTGGAGGTGCTGCCCTGCCCCGAGGTCTGCACTGATCTGTGTCCCCCTGGCCGCTTTCTCTCCCTCCTCTCCCTCCTCTCCCTCCTCTCCCAGGGTTGTGCGGCCGCCCGAGGGGCTGCGGCAGGACGGGAGCGGGATTTAAGCGTGAAAGGATTGAGGGAAGAGAGCCCAGGCACTGGCAGGGACCGACAGTGACGTGCGCAGGGCAGGGCGAGAAGGGAAGGGACAACATCAGCACCGCGCGTCAGCTCCCACCGGGGCCACGTCCTGAGCCCAAAGCCTGGGCTCGGCTCTCTGTGGGATCCCCCTCGCTGGGAATGCCCTGTCCCCAGCTGTGCTGGTCCCTGCCAGGGCGGGATGGCACAGAGATGGAGCCAGGCTCCTCCATCCAGCACAGCGCCTGGCACTGCTCTGCCCAGGGACAGACTTTGTCCCAGGGGTGCCAACCTGGCCGGCGTTTGTGCAACACCTTGAAGGCAAACTCTGGACCTGTTGAGCTCCTGTGGATGATCCTGGAGCAGGAGAGGCCACATCCAGCCAGGGGAGGCCAGGCCAGTGTCTGTCTGCCCCCGGCATGGCACAGCACGGGGGGCCGGAGGCTGCGAGCCCCAGCACCACCGTGACCGTGGGTGAAATGTCCGGGCTCCTCGGGCAGCTGCCTGCAGCCAGCTCCACGCTGATTCCCTGGAAAAATGGAGCCTTTATGTCCCGGCCCCAGCCCCTTCCCCGGAAGGGCTCGGAGGATGCCCCGGCCGGTCACAGGCAGACAAGAAGGGGATTGTTTCGGTGGGATTTGGGTTTCTGCGAGCACCTGCCCCGCGCGGGGCCCTCCACAATGGCTGCCTGTCTGCCGCAGAACCGCCAATTATCCTCCGCGGCTAATTAGGGATGCAAAGTAACGCTTGCATTCTCCCAGCTCCCCGGAGGGCTCCTGGGACCGGCGGCATATCCGCAGCGGCGACGCAGCCCCGGGCATGGGGCGAGCGTGGGGCACTGGCCGCATCCGGCCCTCCCGCTCCGCTCTGCCTTGGGAAGAGGCAGTGAAGGACAGGAATGGGCTCAGGATGCCCTCCCCATCCACAGCAGTCTTCCCTGGACTGCCCACGGGCTCTCCCATTGCTCCCAGGGGCAGCTGAGCCCCATAACTCGGGGCTCTGCCGGGATTTAGGGAGCACATTTTCCATTCCTTGCTGGGGAAGCATAGAGGAGCTGGCTGTGCTTAAAACTCCCTTGTTCGTGTAAAGGCCAGCATTCCTGCCTGGGTGATGGGCAGGAGGCTGATCCCTGATGGCATCTCTTCATTCCTGCCTGCTCTGGCTCCAGCAGCCACTGGGATCACGGTGTGGGCTCATGTGCTCCAACTTCTCCATTTGTGCTCACGGAGCTGTAATTCCAGAGTAGCAAGTGGCCCCATAAATCAGGGCTTATTTCCTGCCAATACCGTCTGCTGCTTCCCACAAGGAAACTCATTTACAGGAGGAGAAGTGACTTACCACTGAAAACAGTAAACGGTGGGATGGTGAGAGCCGGGGAAAAGTTTGTCGTGACCGAGTTTTTGGTGGAGGAACCGAGGAGGCAGAGCTCCCACCTGCTCCCTGCATGGAACAGCCCAAGCTTCAGGGAAGGAGACTTGAGTTGGTGGCACCGGCACAGACCACAAAGCTGGTGGCAATGGCTCTTTGCACTGGGGAACCCCCCCCAAGTCATTGAGGTCGCCCCATCACCATCCTGGAGTGTGTTTGTCACCTAATGTTTAATGCCAAGGACATTTTCCCCTCTGCAGCAGGGATGCTGTCAGGGCAGATGGCAGCTGGGACATCCCAGCGGTGCCAGCAGTGTCCCTGTGCTGAGAACTGCCAACTCACTGCAGGAAAGGACCATGGCCATTATTCAGCACCCTCTGGTTCCTTGCCCTGAAACGCCAACAGGCAAAGATCCTCCACTCCTGATCCTCCATCCCACTCCTGTTTGGGATTGGGGGCATTAAATCCCTGGGGTCTCACCCCGGTTGCAGCCGGGTGTGAACCCCTCCAGGGCCGTGAGGTGGGCTGGCTCGGGTGGCACGGAGCTGGAAGGAGCCGGAAGGCAGGCGGGCTGGAAAGCCCCACCGAGCTTCATTAGGCAGTCGAAGGCGCTTGTTAGGGGAAAGCTGAGCCGGCGTCGGAGGCCGGCAGAGCCCCCCGGGACCGGGTCGCATTCTCTGGGCAACCCGATCCCGGCGGCAGCGGCCCCGGCAGCCTCATTACTGCAGCTTCTGCAGCGGCTTCGGTTACTCGCCTGGACGCTCTCGTCTCCTGCTGGCTTTTAATTTCCCTGACATCCCCCGCGAGCGGGGGGATGCAGGCGCAGTGTCGGGGAGCCTGTCATCACCCCCACCCGCATCCTGCCTGCTTCCCGACGGCTTCCTGCCCCCGGGACTCCCATCCCGTAACAAGTCCCGGTGAACCCGGGCATGAGCCCCGGGGCTTGGGAGGAGGCAGATGAGCAGATGGCAGTGAGGGGGAGCTGCCCTGCTCCCCTCCAAGAAGCCTTAGGGGGTGCAGCCCCCTCACCCCCTTCCCCAGTCCTGCCGGGGGGAAAAGACTGTTCCTGATTCTCTTGCCAGCCTGTTCCCAGCTGGCACATTTGGCAAGGAGGCGGCACCGGCTGCCTCTCCGAAGGCGTTTTGGGGTGTTTGTTCCTGCAAAAGCTGCGGCTCAGCCCCAGAGCCCCCCCTGCAACCGCGGGGGTGACAGAGAGGTCGGGGCAGCAGCGGAGGGAGGTCACGGCTCTGTCCCGTCCTGTGCGGGAGGGACAACAACCCCCGGGCTAACAAGACCAGGAACCCCGGGGGTTCCCCAAAGAGGCCCCCCCTCCGCATGGCCCAGGGGGAACGAGTCCAATTGGGCCCTAACGGAGCTCGGGGCCCGACCCCGGCACCGCCCGGCCGTGACACCCACCCTAGCCCGGGCCGTGTCCCCGGGCCGTGTCCCCGGGCCGTGTCCCCGCAGTGGGGCGGCCCCGGTGGGTGCCCTGGGTGAGGGTCTGGGGCCGGCGGGTCCTGCGGGGGCTGGCGGCAGTGCGGAACCCGGCGGTGGGCGCGGGGATTTGGGGGGGTGGGGGGGGGTCCATTCCCCCCCCCCCCCCCCCCCCCCGATGATTTTCGCAGCAGCGGCTCCATCCCGGTTGCCATGGCAACGGGCGGCTCGGGCAGGCGCGTGCCCGCGGCCGTGCGCGCCGCCGCTGCCCGGCGGGAGCGGAGCGAGCGGAGCGGAGCGAGCGGAGCCCCGGCCCCGGCCTCGGGCCCCCGGCCCCCCCGGCCCCCCGGCCCCCCGGCCCCCGGCAGGTGAGCGCGGCCCCCGAGGGGGACAGCCGGGTCCCCTGCGGCGACGAGGTGCGGGACGCCCGGTCCCTTGCGGGGATGGGGTGCGGGATGCCGGGGTCCCTTGCCGGGATGGGGTGCGGGATGCCCGGGTACCTTGCGGGGATGGCGGTACGGCGGCGGGGATGCTGTGCAAGGACCGGGCAGTACGGCATGGCTTTGCACCCCTCGGCAGGACACAATGTCCCCAGATCCCTTCTGCAAGCCGGGGAGGTTGGGGGGGGGATATGACCTTCACCCCCTCCGTGTGTCCAGTGGGGTGCTTGGGAAAGGGACACCCCTTCTGCAGTGCTGCCGCACTCCCGGGCTTGTGCCTCAGTTTCCCCATGTGCAAGTATTGGGGGTAACTTGTGCTGTCCTTGTCATCGCTGTCCCCCTGCCCCCTTACCCCATCACTGAGCCCCCTCCTTTCAGCAGTGTCACCCCAGCTTCTCCCTTGCTACCCCCTCCATCTCCCCCCTTTCCTGTCCCTCTAGCTCCAAGTCTGCTTCCCCACCACAGACGGCTGAAATTCCACTGTCCCTCCACCTCTCCTGCTCCCAGCAGCCCCATTTGGCTTCTGTCACCACCGGCTCCGGGTCCATCCCACCGAGGCTCAGGGGACGGGACCCCCGTGCCAGCGCGTGACGCTCCTCTTCCCCCCCTCCCTGATGCGGAAGCTGGGGGATGGCACCGCCGTATCCTCCACCATCCCTGTTTGCCACTTCTGGGCTTAATTGCAAACCTCATCTTTGGATTTCTGCCTAAACCCGGCTCCCGGGACCGCACAAATCCCTGCTCGGTGTCCGAGCAGCCTTGTTTACCGTGGCAAGCTGAGGAGGCAGGATGAGACAGAGCTGCAGAGCTGGGCAGGCAGTGGAACCCCCAGCTGAGGCTGAGCCCCCTCTCCCTTCCCCAGTCCTGAGCACATGCACGGGGTTGGCAATCCTGCTGCTGCTGCCCCTCCCGGGATCCCCATCCACATTCCCCATCCGCATTCCCGGCACATCCGCTGTCCCTGAGCTGGGCTGCAGGCTCCCCTGGAGAGACACTTGCGTTATCTGCAAATGCCAAGCAAGCTTCCAGAAATGTTTGCACAAGGCTCCTAAAATCCCTCGAAGATTAATGGGTGCCCTGAGCAGGGTGGTTTTGGGAGTGCAGGGGGAAGGTCTCTGCAGAGCCCTCATGAGCTGTGAAGACGATGGCTGCCAGGGCTTGGAGCAAACACATCTCCCCTGGCTACTGCAACCTGGCAGCACCTGGCCCCCGGCAGCCTCCCGTCTGTGCACAGGACACGGGTACTGCTCCTGGTACTGCTCCTGGACCACTGATCCTCCTTTCTGTTTTGGGGGATCCCACAAGCCCCAATCCTGCAGGGTCCAGCGGGTCCCCAGGCCCCAGATCCCCCCATCAATGCAGATGACCCTGATAGAAACAGGGAGGCTGCCATAGGCACATTCCACCCAGGATTCCTTGGAAAAGTGGCTCCCAGAAGTTTCCCACCATTACCTATGTGCCCCCTTCAGGGTCCTGCTGCCCTTGCAGCCACCTCATGCACTGCTCCAACACCAGGTCCCAGGCAGCCCCAAGGTGCTGCTCTGGCCGAATTCCCATGGAGAATCACCCACCATTCTGGATTTGGCTCTTTGCCCAAGGCCTCCAGCCCTGCTCATGTTTCAGCCAAAGGGGTTTTGCCAGGGAATGCAGGAGGGACCCTATGTGAGCCTGCTCCCATGGAGACAGTACCCTAGAAAGGTCCAGGCTCACCACCTGCCTGGCACTGGCCTTGTTTTGATGATGAGGGGGCAGGATGGGTGCTGAGGCTGCTCAGCCCTGAGCCCCAGGCGCTGCTGGTGCGGAGCTGCCAGTGTGAATCAGCAGCAGCACCCACTTAACCATTTCCTCACAGGGTCCCCATGAGGGTTCTGGAGGGGGCCACACTTCAGCCATGCCACAGC
Source organism: Certhia americana (assembly GCA_018697195.1). Taxonomy (NCBI): domain Eukaryota; kingdom Metazoa; phylum Chordata; class Aves; order Passeriformes; family Certhiidae; genus Certhia; species Certhia americana. The sequence continues at coordinate 3,877,317 of JAGMWU010000028.1, forward strand.
CAAATCCCTGGATGCTCCCTGGCTCCCTGAGCTCTGACCCTCACCAGCCCCAGGAGCATTTCCCTGCCCCAGCCCCATGGGACACACAGACCAGCCCTGGGGTGGGAATCCCACAGCTGCTCAGCTGGGTCAGAGTTGAGCAGCAAACCAGGCACAGCTCCTGCAGCTGCAAAGCCTCTTGCGACGCACGTCAGTGTCACGGGGTTTCCCTGGGACCTGCCGCTGTGCCTTGGCCACTTCAACCCCCGTTTGTGGCCACCTCAACCCCCATGTGCAGCCACCTCTACCCCCGTGTGTGGGCACCTCAGCCCCTGTGTGTGGCTGCAGTGGGAGCAGCACATGGGCAGTGGTACCCACGGTGGATGCAGCACAGCAGTCCCAGAAGATGGTGGGAGATGCTGCTGCCAGGCTCCTCTGGACTTCCTTGGCTGAATTCATTTGTCTTTGCCACGAGTGGTTGTCGTGTGGCCACAGTGGTGCATCACGGTGGCCTTGGCTCTGCACCTCAAGCAGCCCTGTGCTAAGGGAGACCAAATGACCTTTCCTGTGGCCAAAAGCCCGAGGCCCAGCCCACTTGGTTGGATTCCCACAGACCAGTGCAGCTCCCAGTGTGGCTTCCCCTGTCCTGGATGCTCTCAGCAATGGTCACTCACCCACTGCCCTCCCAGCAACGGGGATGACACCTGGTGTGAATCTCCTGCCTGGGGACAGGATGGGGACAGGTATGGGGACAGCATCTCACTCTGTGCTCTGCTCCTCTCCTTGCGGTGCATCTGCCACCATCCTGACTTAGCCAGGGGCTCTTTGCAGCAGAGGAACCTGCACCAGAGGCTCTGCAGCCACTCCTGCCCCTGGTCCCCACCGGGCTCAGCCACTGTGCCCAGAGGCAGGAGTGTGACATCCCCATCCCCTGCTTCTTGGCTGCAGGAGACATGGTGGGTCTAGGACAACAAACACACCTGGAGAGAGCAACCTGGGGACATGGGACAGCAGGACTGGACTGTCCCACCTCGTTGGGGACAGGGCTCTGCTATCCAGGGCTCTGCCAGGGGTGCGGGCAGCTGCCCATGCCCTGCCCATGGTGTCAGCAGCATCAGCCTCTGCATTGCAGCAGCTTCCTGCCTGCACAGGGCCACGGCCAGGGCCCGGCCCCACAGAGGGCAGAGACCCCCCCTGTGCAGCAGCAGGGCAGCAGGAGCTGCCTGGAGGGTGAGGAGAGCTGTGTCAGAGCTCAGCGCCAAGCAGGCTGACAGGAGAGACGCGCAGGGGGGCCACTTCTGCAGGAGCAGCCCAAGGGCACGTGGAGCAGGAGCTGGGACAAACTCCACCGTCACTTGATGCCAAACGCTGCACGGCTTCTCCCTGGCAGCTCCGTGGAAGCGGGGGGCCGAAGCGGAGCCCCCCAGGCCGAGGGGAGCCAAGCGGCAGCGTGGGGCTGGCAGCTCTCCACACCGCGGCTCGGCCGCCGGCTCTGCAGGCGCCAGGCATCACCGCCAGCCACCCTGATGCGAGGTGATGGGCTGTGCTGGCAGGGCCGGGGGCTGGCAGGGGACTGGCAGGGGGCTGGAACGTGTGGCACAGGCGGCCGAGGCGGCCTGGCACGGTGGGGGCACACACACGTGTGCGGGTGTGCGAGGATGGTCGTGCGTGGGGGTGCGTGGCAGGAGAGTGGCAGCGAGGCGGCAGCGTTAGCTGGGAAGTGATGCAGAGCCAAAAATAACCCCCGGGCTGCGGCTCGGACCAGGTAGTGGCTCGGAGAGGGAGCTGCAGCAGCCACGGCCGCAGTGCCCCATGGCATGAATGGCTCGCTGGGGGCAGCTGGGGCTGGCATTGTGCCTGTGGGTTCTGGGGTACACCCAGCCACGGGTGTGCTCCCTCCCTGCGGTCCCCGTCCCAGCCCTGCCATGCTGGGGTTGTCACCCTGAGGGTGCCCTTGCCGTTCAGTGCAGCCACTGCAGCAAAACCCAGGGACACAAGACCCAGGCACTGCACTGTGCCAGTGACTTTCAGGGGGGACAATGCACGCAGCACCTGCAGGGTCTCTTGGGGCTGTGCCACCTCTGTCACCACTGCAGGTGCACTGGGGCAGCCTGTGGGTGCTGGGGTGGGGAGGGCAGTGGTGGTGCTGTGGTGCCAGGCAAGAGTAATGTTGGTACTGTGGGTGCCAGGCAGTGACAGTGGTGGTGCTGTGGGTGCCAGGCAGGGACAGGGGCTGTGCTGTGGGTGCCAGGCAGTGACAGCGGTGGTTCTGTGGGTGCCAGGCAGTGACAGCGGTGGTTCTGTGGGTGCCAGAAAGTGACAGTGGTGGTGCTGTGAGTGCCAGGCAGGAGTGATGTTGGTGTCATGGGTGACTGGCAGAGGTGGTGATGATGCCATGGGTGCCAGGCAGTGTCAGTTGTGGTGCCATGAATGCCAGGCACCATGGTGCTGTGGGTGCCAGGCATAGACAGTGGCAGTGCTGTGGGTGCCAGGCAGTGACAGTGGCAGTGCCGTGGGTGCCAGAAGGAGTGGTGATGGTGCCATGGGTGCCAGGCAGTGATGGTGGCAGTGCCGTGGGTGCAAGGAGGAGTGGTGGTGGTGCCGTGGGTGCCAGGCAGTGGCAGTGGCAGTGCTGTGGGTGCCAGGCAGGCGCGGGCGCTGTGTGCTGCCAGCTGCGGGGGGACGCTGCTGTCCCCCATCCATCTGTGTCTCGGCGGCTGAGCGAGGGACAGTCACGCATTTATTTTTAACCGTCTGGGGAGGGTGGAGGGGATTGGTGCCTCCCTGGTTATATCACTAAATCCCTGCCAGGCCCTGTTAGTTCCAGCACAGCGAGCCCTGTGCCGCGCTCCAGTAACTGTTTCAGGTCCCCGTCCTCCTGGGGCCATGCCCTGCCTTGTCCCAGGGACACCTCAGGGCCAGCTGTGTGCACAGCTGGAGAGTGTGGGCACTCACCAGTGTTCCCCGTGGGACCCTGTGCTCCCAGCCCTGCCCTCCCACCCCACCACAGAGCAGGGCACAGGCAGCCGGGCCTCCCTCTGACCATTCCACCTCCTAGAGGAAGGGATGGTTTGTGACGTTCACCGGCCATATCCCTCTCCCACAGCACTACTGGGGACATGAGGAAATTTGAGCTGCTTGTGGCCACCTTGTCCCCATCCTGGTGGCAGATGCTGTGCAGGATAGACCCAGTGCTTTCCTGTGGAAACCCTGTACAAATCCAGGTCAGGATGGGGATGATGAGAACACCTAGGAAACGGCCACCACAGTCCCCACTCTGTCCCCGTGCAATGCCACCCCCAGCTCCCAGACCCCTCCCAGCTCAAGGCAAAGCAGCAAAGAGTTAAGCCACGCAGTGGGGCCACGTGACACTCCGGGGATGCCGTTTTTCTGAAGATCAGGACGGATTAGGGTGGAATATCAGGACGAGAATTTCTTGGGCGTCGCATCCCCTGACCCTGCCACGGCCCCTCACCCAGCAGCTCCCAGTGCTGAGCCAGGCCCCGGCGGGTGAGCACCCACTGTGCTGCTCCCCACGATTCCCTCCCAGCACTGCTGCCTCTGGGGGTGTTTGGATGGCACCAAGTGGGTGGTGGGCACTGGAGGAGTCTGTGGATCCAGAGCTGAGCGAGCACTGTCCCCATGCCTGTCCCCTGTACCCGGACGCTTGTCCCCACAGAGCTGTTGGCAGGAGGAATGAGGGTCCCCTGCACCCCCCACGACTCCCCTCTCCTGTCCCCTCAGTGCATGAGGCTGGTGTTTGCCCAGGAAACCCCCAGCGCCGGCTCTGACGCCCGAGGCAGCGCCGGGAGCCATGTCGGGTTCCTACGATGAGTCGGCATCGGCCGCCGAGGAAACAACCGACAGCTTCTGGGAGGTGAGTCCCAGCCATTCTCTCCTCCCACAGAGCCCACCGCCACTGTCACTGCACCCCCAGAGCTGGGGGCTGCCCTCCCTTCTCTGCCTAAGAGCTGTGGTGGCTCTGTGAGCTGGCTCTGCTGAAGGTCTCAGTCTTGGCTGTCCCTGAGTGACGGAGGGTTTGGAGGGAGCTGGACTTGAGCAGCCCCATCCCAAAGCTCCATCCCTGCGCCCCCAAATCGCCTGGTGCTTCCTCTGTAGCCTCCCCAGGCCAGCTGGGGCTGAGCCAGGCAGGATGGTCACAGCCCCCACACCTGCCTGTCCCCGTGCCCATCCCAGGTGGGGAACTACAAGCGCACGGTGAAGCGGATCGATGATGGACACCGGCTCTGCAATGACCTCATGAACTGCGTGCACGAGCGGGCCAAGATCGAGAAGTCCTACGCCCAGCAGCTCACTGACTGGTCCAAAAGGTGGAGGCAGCTCATAGAGAAAGGTACCATGGCTTCCCCAGCAGGAGGGTTTCCCTGGGACACCTGGGTCCCTGAGTAATGTCACAGCTTCACCTGGCAGAAATAGAGAGGGTGAGGGCAGTGGAGTGACCCCCAGGTGTCCCCTCGGCCCCCAGGTCCGCAGTATGGCAGCCTGGAGAAGGCATGGGCCGCAATCATGACGGAGGCAGACAAGGTGAGCGAGCTGCACCAGGACGTGAAGAACAGCCTCCTGAACGACGACTTCGAGAAGGTCAAGAACTGGCAGAAGGACGCCTACCACAAGCAGATCATGGGGGGCTTCAAGGAGGCCAAGGAGGCTGAGGATGGCTTCCGGAAAGCCCAGAAGCCCTGGGCCAAGAAGCTCAAGGAGGTGAGAGAATCACAGAGTACCCTGGGGCGTCCCTGTGTCCCCAGGTCCAACTCTGTGTGCCCAGTCCAGGCTGGGAGAGACACGTGGCACCTCCCCGCAGGCAGAGGGGTTGTCAGGGGCTGTGACTGCTACTCTGATGTCCCTTCCCTGTCGTCCCCACAGCTGGAGACAGCCAAGAAAGCCTATCACCTGGCGTGCAAGGAGGAGAAGCTGGCCATGACCCGCGAAGCCAACAGCAAGGCGGATCAGTCCAACACTCCTGAGCAGCAGAAGAAGCTCCAGGACAAAGTGGAAAAGTGCAAGCAAGATGTTCAAAAGGTGTGAGGCACTGCCCTGTGCTGGTTGCTTGGGGCGTTGGGCAAGGGAAACCAGTGGAAATGGCCATCACCTCCCTTTCTCCACCCTCAGTACCCATTTTCCCATCCCTGTGCTCCTGGAGAAGGATGAGGACTTGCAGGCAGTGCTCTGGAGAGTGTGAGCTGGGCAGGGATTTCCCCCACTTATGGGGGGTGATTCCACCCACTGAGGCTCCTGGCTCAATTTGGGTTCCCCAGCTCTGGTGACTCCCAAACCAGACCTCTGTGCACCCAGAAATGGCCTCTGAGGCACTCAAGGTACAAGCAGGGTCCCTCCTGTGCTTTTGCAGACTCAGGAGAAGTACGAGAAGGTGCTGGACGAGCTGAACAAGTGCACCCCGCAGTACATCGAGAGCATGGAGCAGGTCTTCGAGCAGTGCCAGCAGTTTGAGGAAAAGAGGCTCAACTTCCTCAAGGAAATGCTCCTGGACATCAAGAGGCACCTGAACCTGGCCGAGAGCAGCAGGTAGGGGCAGCGACTCCTGGCCAACACCATGGTCACCAAGAGGTACCAGAGCGGCAAGAGGCTGTGCGGGAGCCTGGCGCCCCCTGGTGCCTTGGAGGACACACAACCGGGTGTGTCACCGTGTGTGCACGTCCCTGTCCCACGCTGTCCCCAGGGGTCCACCCTGACCCTCAGCCCCCCAACCATGCCTCTCCCCACAGCTACGCCAACGTGTACCGGGAGCTGGAGCAGACCATCCGCATGTCGGACGCACAGGAGGACCTCCGGTGGTTCCGCAGCACCAGTGGCCCTGGGATGCCCATGAACTGGCCCCAGTTCGAGGTGAGGCTGGGCGCCCTGGCTGGGTGCTGGCAGCCCTGTGGGGCAGCCGGGCACTCAGGGTTCGGTCACTCTGTGCTTGCAGGAGTGGAACCCGGACCTGACGCACACGATAACACGGAAGGAGAAGCAGAAGAAGGGCGAGGGGGCGGCCCTGACCAATGCCAGCAGCGCGGGCGACACGGGGGCTCAGGCGGGCGAGCGTGGCAGGTGAGAGCCAGCACAAAGGGGAGGAGGTGCCATGAGAGGCACGGCCTTTGCCTGTGCAAGCATTTGGGGACACGGGATGTCCTCAATGACAGCCACCCCTCCCTCTCCTCTCCCTCCCAGCGTGAGCAGCCATGACCGTGGGCAGACCTACAGCGCCGAGTGGTCCGATGATGAGGGCAGCAACTCCTTCAACACCAGCGAGGCCAACGGCGGCGCCAACCCCTTCGACGAGGAGTCGGCGGGGAAGGGCGTGAGGGTGCGGGCTCTGTACGACTACGATGGGCAGGAGCAGGATGAGCTCAGCTTCAAAGCAGGTACAGTCCCTTGCCAGTGCCAGGTAGTGATGGGGCTCGTCTACTGGAGCTGTGGGTATGAAATCCCTCAATTTCTGAGCTGGCCCAGCCCTTCAAAATGTTGAACTGTAAGAAGTTGAGCCCAAATGCAGAAGGGACAGGCGCAATGGCAGGACAGGGCACGTGAGGGCTCGTGGGCCACCCCTTGCCTGTCTATCCTACAAGCTGGTGTGCCCAGGATGAGTACTGCAAACCCCCAGCAGCTCCATCCCAGGGAGAAAAAGGGTGGGGGAGAGAATTTCCAGCACCTGCAATGAGCTCTTCCCTTCCACCTTCCTCTCCAGGTGATGAATTAACCAAACTCGGTGAGGAAGACGAGCAGGGGTGGTGCAAAGGGCGCTTGGACAACGGGCAGCTGGGGCTGTACCCCGCCAACTACGTGGAGGCAATCTAAGTCTTGTGGTGTGCTCCTCGTCACCTTCAGCAGATAAATCCACCCTCCGTTGTCTCCATCTCTCCACCAGCCAACCAGCCATTCTACCAGTCTGGTCCTTCACTCCTCACCCTTAGAGATTCAGACATATTTTCCGACCAAGCTTTTATTTTTTTAAGAGTTGTCTCCGAAGAGTATTTTGCATAGTCGCTTTCTTCTAAGATAACGTGAAGCGAAAGATGACGTTGTCCGTCCGTCCAAGTTAGTTGAATTTTTTTTTTTTTTTTCTGAGCGAAAAGCTGATACCTCAAGATCTTAAAGCCCAACCAGTGAGAGCTCCTGATTGGTTGGTTTTTAAAGATACTGAAATCATGAGCCGCCTTCTGATTGGCTGGAACTGTTCCGAAACGCACGGCGCCGAAGCTCCTGGGACCAACCAAATTCATCCCAGAAAACCAAGAGGGATTGGAGTCTGACTCCATTGGTTGTGGTTTTTTTTGGTGTTTCCATGTTCTCCCGAGTCCATCCTCCCTCCCCGAGGAAGGGGCTGAATGCCCCCTTCAGCCCCGCAGCCATCCTTGAGATGCCCAGGTGAGGTGGGACCAGCCCCACCATGGAGCTTGCTGGCATCTCCTCAGCTTCCTCCTCCTCCCGGCTGAGCTGTCAGCACACCTGGAGCAGGTGGAGGCTCCCGAGCCGATGCCTGGTCTGTGCTGCAGGGAGCAGCATCGCCCTTCGGGTGGGCAGGTATCCAACGCACACCAGACCCAGGGGAGATGGCCCTAAAACCCTGCGCTGTCCGGAGAAGGGGAGAAGGACCCTCCAGGGCTCAGTGCTGCTGGAAACACCTTCATGCCCAGCCTGGGAGAGCGAGAGCTGCCTTGGGCACTGCTGGGGACGGTCCCCATCCTCCCACTCCTGAAGAGAGGCAGGAGCAGAGCAGGGACGGGGGATGAGCATCGTCCGGCCTTGCAGGGTGGCGGCAGGAGCTGCAGCCGAGGGAGGAGGGCTCAGGAAACCCAGAGCCGCTGCCTGGCAAAGACGGCCGAAAACAAGCCACGCCGAGGCAGGGGAATGGCCGCAGGCTCTGCCCTTTGCTCGTCCCCACGGAGCTCTCCCCCTCCTCCCCTGGGCTCTGCCCCCAGCCCCGCGGCTGCTGCCACCCAGCACGGCCACCCCCACCCCCTGCCTCGGGTGCGTTTGCCATCCCGAGCTCTTCCCTAAGGATCATCTCTCATTTCTTTCCATACCATCACCCTTAGCAGCATCAATGCCATTGGCTTCCCGCACGCTCCTCCTGCTCCTATCCTGCCCCCTCCGTTGGTTCGTGAATTTTTTGGCCCCAGGGATCCAGTGTTCTCGTGGATGCAGGGGAAGCACCGTGTGCTGGGCATGGTGGGCAGGAGCCATCCGGCCTCTGCCAGGTACCGGAAAAAAAAACCCACAAAGTCAGAAAAGACCCAACCAACCACCTGTCTCAGCAATGCACCCCGGTTTTTGTACATTGATTGTGTAATTTAAGAAGTATATATATAATATATATATCTCTCGTGATTGTATTTCCGTGGATACAACAACAAAAAGCAGCAAGAGAAAATAACCGAGCTCTGTCAGCGTCCTTGGCTCTGGGGTCTCCTTTGCTGTGCGTCTGTCTCATCCCCGGGGTGGGTGGATGAGGTGGTTCTGGACCCCCAGGGCACCCCCAGGTAGCGACATCCCCACCCCAAGGTTTTGGGGTGCAGCAGGATGGGGATGCTCGGATGCATTGCTGGGGGCTGGGGGGATAAGGGGAACAGCCACTGCCTTTGGGGACTCGTGTGCCACGACAAAGCCTTGGGGAGCCCACGGAGGGGCTCCAGAGGATGCAGGGTTTGGGGCCACTCCAAGCACCAGCCCTGACCCAGCGCTCTCCTGAGCCTGTGAAAGGCCCAGCACAGCAGGCTGATGTCACCTCCTGCCCTCCCTCACCCTGCCAGAGGGGGACACAAGATCTGGGGCACCACTGGCACCCCCAGCCCATCCTCACAGTGCCCCCACACCGGCTGTGTCGGGCGCACACAGCAAATCACAAGACACACTTTGCTTTTTTTTTCTTTCCCCCCATTTTTTTTGTTTTTCCACCCCTTTTTCCAAAGGCCAAGGTGGTTTTCCTCCTTCCCCTGCTCCTCACTGCCCTCCATCCTTCCTGCCAGGGCTGTCTGGATCCACTGCTGTGGGAGCAGCACGGGGCAAGAACAGAAGGGAAAGGCAGTAGCTGGCACCGGCAGATTTTTTAAGGAAAAAAAATCAAAAGAGCAAGAACCAGGTGTTTTTCCTTTTGAGCTCCCACAGAACATCCCTGGAAGCCTGGGCCACCCCTTGGCATTTCATCCTAAACCAAAACTCATCACCAGCCAAAACTGAAAAGAAAATAAACAAATAAAAAACCTATAATATAAAAGATCAACATTGCCAGGTAACTCCGACTCTGGTGCAATGAGCAGGTGAAGCAATTCCCTGCTCTCTGCCCCAGTCCAGCCTCGGTGGAGGATCACGCTCTGGATTTATTGTCCAGAGGGAAATGGCAAAGCTGCCATCTCCATTTCCCCAAACTCCAGAATCAGGCAGTCCAAGTAAGATCCAAATCAAGGGAAGGGTTTGAGCCAGGACACAAACCCTGGGGTCTTAGGAAGACTCTGGTGGCCCCGTGCACAAGGATAGGGGCACCCAGCTCAGGGGACCCACACTGTGCACAGCCCCACACCCACATTCACAGCTGCTCCCTTTGCAGAGCTCCTGTTTGCAGCCCTGAATCCCTGTGAAGAGGAGAAGCTGAGCATGTCCTGGAGTGAAAAGCAAAGGGGGGATGCACCTGTCCCCCTGGGCTACCCCAGGTCCCCAGTGGCACAGCTCCCATGGCAGGCAGCACCCCTGGTTGGTGCCAGGCTGCTCCCACAGGGATTGGGACAGGACCCCACCATGAGCAGCAGAGGATGTCCCTGTCCCTGTGGGTGTCCCTGTGGGTGTCACTGTGGGTGTCACTGTTGGTGCCATTGTCTCAGCTCATGCCCCAGGCTTTTTCCTCCCTGAACAATGGCTGGGGTGAAGCTACCTCCAGCCAGAACCCAGGAGGGAGGAGAGGATGGGGGACAAGCCCAACCACCGTGCCCACCCTTCCCACGGGAGACCAGGGCTCTGCACGATCCTTGCCCTGCACCAGGGCCTGCTGGAGGTGAGGGGGTCCCCGTGTCCGTTGCCAGCAGGTCCTGGCAGGGGAAGCCTCGCAGGGCAGCAGAGCTCCATGCTGCTGGCAGAGGGTCTCTGTGGCTGGGGCAGAGGGAGGCAGCGAAGATCCCCGTCCCTCCCGGCGCTCAGCCGGTCCTGCCGCCGCTCAGACCGGGTGCACGAACTGGTAGACGAGGCGCTGGGAGATGTCTGGCTTCCGGATGATTCCTTTCTTGTAGTACTGCCGGATGGAGCGGCTCAGCTTGTCGTAGTTCATGGCCGGGCGGTTCTTGCGGATGCCCCACAGCCGGGCCACCTGCGCCGAGTCCTCGATCTTGAAGATGCCTGGCAGGGGAGAGGGGCACAGAGGGTTACAGCATCTCCTGCCCCACCTCAGCCCCCCAGCGCCCGCCCTGGAGCCTCTGGAGCATCCCCGCCCACCTTTGTCCTTGTTGAGCCAGCGGATGAAGCGCCCGTAGTTGTGCGGTTTCAGCAGCAGCTCCTTGAGGAACTGCCACAGGTGGATGGGTTGGCCGGCACAGGATGAGTCCACCTCGCTGTCGGCCCAGCTGGTGTCACCTCCTGCCATGGAAGGGACTGGTGAGAGGAGGGAAGAGACAGAGCTCGCTGCTATGCACAATCCCAGGGAGCTGCACGAGTCCTCATCAGGGAACCCTGCTCCATGCCAGAGGATCTCTGGGGCCCAGGAGCTGGGTCTGGATGATTTGCTTTTCCTCCCTGTCTTGGAGCAGGGAGGACAGCTCAGTCCTGCCTTTGCACAGCCTTCAGGGGTGCAGGACAGGGCCAGGGACGGGGTCGAGCCGTTTCTCCTTCACTGGATTTTGCAGAGAGCCGTGGGGCTGCCCTGCAGCAGAGGGAGTGAAACCGTGCAGATCCTGCAGCAGCAGCTGCTCCAGTGCTCCGGATCATTGCAATGAAGCAGGGAGGGACCCCTCAGCTACCCCAGACCTGCCTGAAGCAGGAGTGGGGCCAGTGGAGCCCACACAGAACTCACCGCAGTATCTCACATCTCCAGGGGCAGCCTTCTCCTTCATCCAGGCAGCTGGAAGGGAGGAGCGGGGGATCAGGGGGGCATCCCTTGCTGCACAGCATCGCCCACCCTCCCCAGCTCCCTCCTGCTCCCTGACACCCACCAGACTTCCAGATGTCGAGGTGGGCGTGCAGGATGTCGCCGCAGGTGGGCGAGCGCTGGCAGAACTGCTCCTCGGACATGGCACACAGGTCCTTTCCCGACAGCTCCTGGAAGGACTTCCCGATCTGCGGCAGCCGGTACTGGTGCTCCGTCCACAGGATCCACTTCTGCACATTCCCGGGGCTCCAGTCCGTGGGGTCTGGGGGCAGAGGGGGGTGAGTGCAGCCAGCCAGGAGCTGTCCCCTCCTCCTGCTGTGGAGCAGCTGCTCTCCCCA
>JAGMWU010000028.1:3897145-3915759 GCA_018697195.1 Certhia americana
CTGTCACTCGGTCCCTGCTCTGTCACTCGGTCCCTGCTCTGACACTCGGTCCCTGCTCTGTCACTCGGTCCCTGCTCGGTCACTCGGTCCCTGCTCTCTCACTCGGTCCCCGCTCCAGTTCTCTGTCCCTGCTCAGAGCCTGCTCCAGCCCCTGGTCGCTGCTCCCACACTCTATCCCCACTGCATGAGGTGGCTCGCAGTGGCTCCTGTGCTGCTGTGAGGGGACCATGGTGTCACCTGCGTTCCAGGGCAGCCCTCGAGGATGCAAAGGGGGTACTGGAGAAGCCGGCTCCATTCAGCAGTGCAGGGGAGGGTGTCTGCTCCACACTAATGGCACGGGGGGTCCAGGTGCCATCCCTTTATTGAGCTCAGAGACCTTGGTGGTCACCTGGCACATTTCAAAGGCTGCTGTGCACCTGTGGTGGCAGGAGGTGACACGGTCTGCCTCTGGAGTGTCACAGTTCCTCTTCTGCAACCTGGCCATGCCTAGGAGGGCAGCTGGGGAAGGACGAGCTGGGGGAGGCGGATAAAGACATCAGGGTGAGCACAGCCCCTGGACCACCTGCTCCCCACCATTCCCACCCCGGTTTTCCCCAGCACCCCCAGGTTTGGTGCCACCCCAGGTGACGCAGGGGAACTCGTGGGACACCCAGCCAGGCAGGGAGCTGCGGATCCACCACCGTGTTTGCTGTTCCCTTCCCAAAGCCATGCTCTTTTCTTCCTCCGGTGGCATTAAATTCCTGCTTTTGTCTCTTGGGATTAAAAGCCTGGAAATGGTTGCGGGTCGCCCGTCGGTGCCAGGAAGAGAGGGCTCAGGGCGGCACACCCCGCTCTCCACAGAGTGAGGAAAGGTCACAGCTCCCCCCACACTGCCACTGGAGATTTGGGGTGCAGAGAAGGGGAAGGATCCTGGTCTGGGCTCTCCATGCAGCTGCTGCATCAGCTCACGAACCCTAAATCCCACCCAGCACGAGAGAACTCTCCAAAATAACCCCCAGAGGCACCGTACTCTTATTTTGTCACTGTCACCTGCTCATCCCACCGGCACAGGGGGCAGCAGGGCAGGGGGGTCAGCACCCCCTGCCCGTGCCGGGGGCCGGGGCCGCTCGGCAGCAGCAGTTCCCAGGCACACACGGGCAGCCAGGTGAGACGGGCCGGGCCCGGTGCCAGCAGACGGGATGTTGTCTTTTCACACAGCCCCGGTACGGGGCCGAGTGGCAGCGGAACCCTCCGCGGCTTTGGTTCCCACACTGGGTGCCACTGAGAAATGCAAATTCATTCTTCTGCTGCCCGTTCTCCCCACATGCAAAACGATCCTCGGGCATAACGGCCCCACGGAGCGACAGCCCGGAGAGCGTGGGAGCCACTGGGCAGGGAAACACCCCGGGTGGGAGAGGGCAGCTCTGAGGGTTCAGGGCAGCACACGGTGCCCCCGCAGCTCTTGGTGGTGATTTCCCTTTGGATTCTGCATTGTTCATCCAAGAAGAATTGCAGAAGGTTCTGAGCAAACCCCTAAAAGTTTTACACCCCAAACCCCACACTCTGCCTGGTCCCAGCTCAAAGAGCTGGTGGGGCTGGAAGACGAGGGGCTGAGTGGTGAGGGGCAGGAGGGGGTCAGCAGGGACCAGAGTCACCCCTCTCCCATCGCTCCTGAGCCACCGAGGCAGGTTTGCAGGGCCAGGGGAGCAAGGAGAGCAGGGCTCCCTGTGCAGGGACCCCGCATCCCTCAGCCTTCCATGGGGCCGTGGGTTTGGGGTGCAGGACGGGGCCGGGGACACGGAGCTGCCCGCAGAGCGAGCCGTGACTCAGCGGTGACTCACCGAGCTCCGAAGGAAACGTGTCGCTCCCTGAGCATCGCCCGGGTCCGGTACCTTGCCCTGGGGGCTCAGGAAGGAGCCAGGACCCGGGGGGTCATGGAGGGAAAACGGGGTGTGGAAGGTGGGGCAGGATCCAAACGAGGTCCCGTGTCCTGTCTTCCCCCACTGTGCAGTCACTGCGTTGGCCACAGAGCTTGGAGGAATTTCCATTTCCCTGGCAAACACACGCTCCTGGAGGCAGGAGCAGGTATCCCCAGCCTTGCCAACCTTCCTGACACCAACACCGTGCGGAGCCGCGGTTCCCGGAGCCAGGTGTGGGGAGGAGGGAGCTGTGAGGGGCACCAGGAGCTGGGCAGGGGGGCCCCAGCACCCATCAAAGCCCTGTTGGAAACAGGCAGCATTCCTTGTGGCATCCCTGGTTTCACAGGGCAGGATATTAAAGCAGAAAGCGATTAATGCTCTGCGAGGGAGAAGAGAGAGAGCTCTGGGCCTGCTGTGGGATGTGACCCGAAAAGGCTCCAAGTTCCCCTCAAAGAGCTGTCCCCAAGCCAAGCTCTCCCCATCCCAACTGTCCCCATCCCAGCGCTGGCTCAGGCACCAGCAGAGCAAGGACATCACTTCTCTCCTCAACAGTGGATTTTGAGTGCAGCAAAATGTTTGTTCTGTCAACATGTGCCTAATCCCCAACCAAAAGCCGATGAAAACACCATGGGGGGGAAGGATGGGAATGAGCTGCCCTTTGAGACAAAGCCCCGGTGGTGACAGCCACAGCCCCAATGGGGGGAACTGGGATCCTCCACTGGCTCCCTGGTCCTGGGGTACCCTGTGCCAGGCAGGGCAGGGAAAAGCTCTCCATGGGGCAGGGATGGTCTCCAGCTGCAGCCTGGCCTGCCACAAACCCGAGCAGGATCCTGAGCTCCATGGAGGAGGTGTAGAAAATATCCTTGCTATGCAGGGATTGCCCAGCCTCAGTGACCAGTCCTGGCTCTTTTCCCCCTCAAAATGCAGCCAGCAGGTGCAGGAAACACACAGCAGTGTCCCCACACCAGCCTAGGACTGTCTCTGTCCCTGCTGACCCAGCACCTGCTGTAACACCATCAACAGGCTCATGAACGTCACAAACGGGCTCACCTGAGGATTAGCGTTTCCAGATGACCCATAAAACCTTTTTCCTTGTGGGATGAAACAACACTTTGTCCTGCAAGGCTCATTTCCAGCCTGGCTGGGGCTGGGCTGAGCAAGCTGAGCTGCCCCACTGCTCACTCCAGGGTGGTCCCAGCAGGGACCCCCTCCCAGCACCCAGAGACATCAGCCCTGAACCCTTTACCCACAAGAAAAAAAAAAAAAAAAAAGGGAAAAAAGAAGGTACATTTAGCAGTTTCCATTTGTTTGCTCTTTAAATAATTGTTTCCTTATCGCTATTGATTTAGATCCCTTTAAAATTCTGACAAACCTGCTTCTCAGGCACCCTCAGCTGCTTCCTCCCAGCCTGCTCCCCATGGGCAAGGCAGTGCAGCCAGGCTCATCCTAAGGAGAGTTCCCTGCTTGTGGAGGCACCTTCAGGGCATCAAGCCCCCACTCCCCCTCTCCTTCCCAAGATGGACAAACCAGGCTGCTCCAAAGCTGCAGTTTGGGAATTTGTCCTCTCCCCATCCCACTGCAGAGCAGGCACAGAGGCTTTGGGGCTGCTGCCATGCCCTGCCAGGCTTGGGGGGCTTGGGGGGGACACCCCCAAGGGCAGAATCCAGCTCTGACCATTAACAGCCCCAGCTAGGGCAGCACAGTGACTGCTGGGATGGAGGCAGGACAGCACAGGATGTCCCTGTGGCCTCGCTGGGGACAGGGACCCCCTCAGTGTCAGTCCTCAGGGGCCTCTCACTGTCACCTACCAGAGGGTTCATGGCCCTGCTGTGCTCAGAGGGGTTCGAGGGGCTCATCCCAGGGTCCCTCCAATGTCACTCTGGGTCTGGGGCTTCAATGCCACAGGCTGACGTCAGAGCCCAGCCTGCAGCTGTCAATTAATTGAGGAAACACGGCCACAGTAAACAGCAAGGAGGGAAAATGCTGCAGATTAGATAAGGAATGTGAGTTCTTGCTGTGTTTCCCCCTGGATGCCAATGCTGTGCAGACCCAGTTGCTCCATACCAGAGGTGCAGAGAGACCCAGGAGAGGCTGAAAGCCCTGTTCTGTTGGATGGCTTTCCTAGAAAAGGGCCTGGAAAAACCAGCCCCAAGGTTTGGGAGCCCCTCTCTCCCTCCCACAGAGCACTGCACCACCCTGGGGCCACAGCACAGCAGCCAGCCCCCCTTTTGTCCCCAGCACTTGTCACCCTTCAAAATGGGACACAGCATGGGCCTCCTGGTGTGCAGACCCTTCCTCATTCCCAGTCCAGGGGGTTGTGCCCATGCCACCCCTGCCCTGCAGCTCCTGCCCGGCTCTGCAGCCCTGCTCCAGTCCCACAGTGCTGGTGACAGGCCAAGTGACATGTGCCACCCAGTGCCCAGCCAAGCCTGCCCAGGACAGCAGCTGCTCTGGGAGGTGTCTGGGACTTTGTTCCGGGGGGAGCACGGCTCTTGCCTGCCCAGCCACTGTCACCAGCAGGACTCGAAGGCTGGAAAAGCCACATGCAGCAGCTCCGAAGAGTTTTGTGGACGAGGAACAACCTCAGCTCCCTCTGCTGGCACCTGCCCCAGGCTGGGCCCTTCGCCAGCAAATCCTGTTCGAACACCTCGGCTGGGTCGAGGGTGGTCCAGGTCACCCCCCCAACCCAGCCCTTGTTCCCAACACCATCCCCTGGTAGCACATGCAGCTGTGATTCCTGTGGTGTCCCCACTCCTGGGCACGGCTGACCCACCTCACAGGACACTGCACGGCTCACCCTGAGTGGAAAGTGGTGAAAACCAAACTTTTCTCCCCCCACTTTAAGTTTCTATGAAGGCGTCGCTCCTGCAGGGAAGAGAGAACCAAAATACGGGCACAGGATGAGCGAAGAGGCAGCTCTGGAGCCAGCTCAGCTGCAGCTGCTCAGCAGAGCCGAGCCCACAGTGTTCCATGGGGCAAACAGGGCTGGTCCGTGCCCACGCGTGCCATCTGCCTCCCCGCTGGGCTCTGCTGCGAGCTTTTACTACTCTGCTCTTTTATCAATGGGGTAGGAAATGTTTGAGATTAGATTTCCTTAAATAATTCCTGTGCAACTGGGAATTTTCCAACGAACACACAGGCGGAGAGAGCAGGTTGTGGAGAGCTTCCAGAAAGATCCCAAGTTCCCCCTGATCCTGCTCCTTCCCCATGGACCCCTGGTAGTATCCCACCACTGGCCTGGCCCCATTTCCCCCTTGGCTCATTAACATTCCTCTGTGCCTCCCAAGGGATCTGCAGAGATGCACGAGCAGAATGTGGCATACTGCAGGACGCAGCAGGTAGAGGAGGAAAAATCAACAAAAATCACAAAAATCCTCTCTGCCACTGTTCCAGGTGCTGCTCCTGGCTGGGCAGGTGCCCTTTGGAGCCTTCAAGGTCACACCTGCAGATACGCAGTGGTGCTGGAGAGGTTTTGGAGCAGATCCTGCTCTTCTCTCCAGCCCAAGGGAAGTGAGTACCCACAACAAGGCACAGAGCACAAGCCTGAGCAGTCCTGGGTGCTCAGCACATCCTCATCCCTGTAAATCCATCACAAAAATCTGGGAACACCCTCCCTCTGATTGCCATTGCTTTGGGAACAAAAAAAACCTGCATAAAACCAGGATTAATTTTGCAGCTTTTAATGGATGACGATCTTGTTCCCCTGAAAACATAAACAGGCAGAAAAAGCAGCACCAAAGCAGCACCCAAGCAGCTCCCAAGTGCCTGTGGCAGCTGTTTGCCTTGGCCTCCTGCCCACCCTGGGATGATCTCCACCACGACAATCCCACCGGTTATTTGCCCGCTCAGGAGATACCATTAAAGGTGTGATGGGATTGTCCTGTGCTGGCAACCTCTGACAGGTTGCAACCCTAAAGATAAACAGATTCTTTCGAGCAAATAAGGAGTAAATGCAAAGCTGGGCAGTGAGTAGGGCGGGTGATCCTTCCCTGCCCAAACATAGCAGCCTCGGGACACCCACGAGCACCCTGAGCTCGAGGGGTGCGTTCTGCTCAGGGCACAAAACAAACACCCCCAGGCACAGGTAGCAGGATGTCTGTTCCCAGTCAGGCTTTCAGTCAAGCTTAACCGGCACATGAAAGCTCCAGGCATTTATTCAAATGATAAAAGCAAAGCCAGCACACACAGAGTGAGGTTTCTTGTGGGGATTAGTAACAAACTCCCAGGTAAGCAAAGGAACGGCCTCAGCTGAGCTGCTCCATGGTGCAGTTTATCCAAGTAATGCTTGGGCTGGGTGTCCTGAGCACCAAGGCCTCACCTGGGAACTCAGATCTACCTGGCACAACTGTGCAGGTGCTGCCCAGCAAAGTGAGATCTTCCTGTACCCCCATCCTGATACACAGCGCCAGCAATTTCCTTCGGGATTGTGAGAAAATAAACCCCAAACCAATCCTCCTCCAAACTCCCACTTCTGCCTTCCCGAGCCACTCAGGAGATGGAAGGTCTGATCTCTCAGGACTGGGCTGTTTGAAGTGTGAAGCATCACCCCACCCTGCATCAGGCTCTGTGGGAAGGGCTGGGATGTGGATCAGCCACACAAGGAGCACCTGGGGATGCAGCTGTGTTATCATTTTGTGCTGGTGGCCCTCATGTGGAGATGGCTGAGACCATCCCACTCCTCCTCAGGAGTTGTTGTGGAGAAGTGACCTGACCTTGTCCTGAGGGAATCTGGAGTCCCTTCCCTCCCAACCACCCCAAGAACCTCTCCCCACCCTCACCCCCACCCATGGGCTTGACAGGTGGTTTGATAACCTTAATATGCACCGAATTTGGTCTGGTTTCACAGAAATTTGGACTAAATTATGGCTGGAGCTGGGTTTAAGGGTGTTGTGCTTGAGTATCTGGAAACACTCTGGGGATGGAGCAAACCAGGTACATTTAACTACAAAGTGACAGAAGTTTTGCAGCTTCAATAAAACTCTCAACAGCTACAGAGCTTTTTTTTTTTTTTTTTTTTTCTGTGTTAATTTAATCATACAAATATTCATTTATACATTAAGGAAAAAGCTTCCTTTATTTTCACCCCCAATGTGCTATCATAGGACTTCTCCCAGACTCAGAGAGGCAACACACCATCCCGTGCTACACATGCACTGCCCCGGCGAGCACAGACAGGCTGGGAACCACCCACGCACTCACACACGGAAAAAATGAAACACAACAGAAACCCAGACGTGGGACAGCGTGCATTTCCCACCCACACCACTGCTCTCCGATTGCACGGCTCTGCCCCAGCTCCCAAACCTTGGCAGGGTTCAAATCCAGCACTCGAGGCGTAGGCAGAAGATTCCCACTCTCTCACCCCCTCCCATGGCACTGTCACTTTGGGGCCAGTCCCGGGGACATCCTGCTCCAGTTTGCCAAGGCTGGGAGGTGACACTGCTTGAGCTGTGCTAGTGACAGAGTCCAAGTGGCTCTTGCTTACCACAGGGACCCACTTAGAGGCCATCAGAGATGTTCTACATTACCCTTTTTCTAATGGGAGCTGATACAAATGGCAGTATCACAAGGTTACCTGGGCAGAACTTTGCCAGATTCATCTCAATCTCCCCATTAAAAGCTAGGCACCTGAAACACGAGCAATCTGAGGGCTGGCTGCACCACGAAGATCCAAGGAATCAGGAGATAAAACCACCTTTGGACTTAGCGAAACAGTTTTTACTCAAGGAAAAACATAGAGATAGAACAACCCGTTTCCAACATCTTTCCAGTGCCACAGCAGGAGCAGGGGCCCACAACCCTGGCCCCAAAGAGCCACACTCTGTGGATCCCTCAGCTGCCTGGGCAGAGCAGGATGTGAGCAGCAAGAGCTGCAGATCTCAGAGCCCTGCCTTTCCTCACACCCTGGAACGTGTCACCCTTGTCACCAGGACACCACGGACTGCAAACGCGTGTGCCTTTAGAGTGGGAAAGCACATGGCTACTTGGGGCGCATGCAGGTTTTGAATTTTCAAGACAAGGGAAATAAATTCAGCCTTAGGAGGAGCACAGGAACACGAGTGTGGCAGCCAGGGGACACGGGAGGAGCACACGTGCCTGCAAGCAGAAAGCCAGTGTGGGGTTATCTGAGTGCAAGGGTCTCCCAGGTGCCTCTGCTGACACCAGGCAAAGGTCACAGCACCAGCTCTAACTCTCACACTCAGACCTTGATTTCCCTCCCTTCCACTACGCAGCTGACACAAGGAGCTAATAAAGATAAGGAATCACCTCATCACTTGGACCAAGAGCTGTCTTCAGGGGTTCAGTGGTGCTGCAGGTGTGATGATCGTTTCCTCAGAGGGGCTCGTGAGCCACCTGTGAGGAAAGGAGGGAGTGAGCAAAGATTCTACCTGCCCACCCCACACCGTGGGCCTGCAGATCAGCCCCACATCAGTGCTCAGATCTAATGCTCAGAACTAATTGAAGGCAACATGTTGTAACAGCACAAGAACCAAACCTTCCAAGAAGCAGCACCTTCAGCAGGTTCACCCCAACCCCAACACTCCCCCAGATCCAGGGCACAGCCAGGTGCCCACCAGACCACAAGTGCAAGTGTCAGGCAGTTCAAATCCTGTGGTGCCACTTCTATGCAGGCAGTTTCCGATCCTATACTTGTTTCTCCCAGCTAACAGATTTCTGAAGGGAGATTTCAGCTAATGGTGATCTCTAACAACTGAACCTCTGAAATATGAACAAAATCCATCGCCTAATCCTTCCTCTGTTGGACACAAGGAACTCCCACTGGCCCCATGAGGTCCATCCATATGCTCCCAGGAGGTACCAGTCCTTGGTAGCTCCAATGGAAGATTCCCCCATTCAAAACCAGCCACAAAAACAAAAGCAGCCAAGAGCAGCGAGGGCAAAGCCATGCAGTGTGCAGCTCTGACACAGGGAAAAGCCTTCACTGGGAAAATCTGGAAGAAGGTAAAGGGAGCTTTGCATATTCTTGTATCTTTGGCAGATGGCTGTTCCAGCTTGGTTGCTTTGGGCAGGATGGTGCTGCTGGGCTCACTCCCCTCTGTTTGTGGGGACAGCACTTCAGAATAAATTCACCACACTGCCTGAGGCCAAGCTGCACCCCCTCACGCTGCACTCCCCAGTCCAGAATGGGAGGAAAACATGCTAGAGGAACAGCAGAGCAGCCCAAATGTTTTGCAATCCCTCCCCTAACACGAGCCCTGAGAGTCCACTTGGAGCCTCAGTACAGCCCCAAGCCCAGATGACAAAGGCAGAAGAAGAGAAGGTGACAGTGGGACCCAGCTGGTGGTGCCAACTCCTGCTATGTGCTCCAGAACACATGGATCAGCCTCTAAGCTACACCTCAGCACAGGAGAAACAAACACAAACTTATGCTCTGAAAGAGAGAGGGGACACTCCAAATGAAAAGGACACGATGTCTGTGAAGCTTTGCAACTACCAGCAGGTGAATTACAGCTTATAGAGATTTCCCCTTGGCACACAGCTCCAGGCACAGCTACTGCACACGAGAGTGAACAAAAAGGGATTTTAAACTGCTAACCACACAGGACAGCTCAGGAACTTGAATAAATCAGTTTCTTATTAACATGGGTGTGTATTTGTGTACTTCATGTACAAGGGGGAAGGGAGATGAGCCCTCCATGTTATCCCAGAAGTCCCAGAGTCTTCTTCTCCAACTCTGACACTGAGACCTGTCCATAGCGTGGTTCCCAACGACACGCAGGACAACTTAACAGCAACACCCAAACCAAAAGGAAAAGAAGAAATAAAAGATTAAAAAGTCGGTAACTAAAACCAGCAGATGCTGTTAAAAATGCAGTGCTGGGTGCAGACCCAACCTGGCATTAAAAAAGCCTGACAGAAGCAGTCCCTGCACAAACCCCAGCGGGGGCTGAGCCAGTCCCGTTCGGCAGCAAACCAGGACATTCTGGGAAAATGCACGCTGTCCCTTAGGAAAAAAAACCAACAACAAAAAAAAAAGAACAAGAAACAAACAGAAATTAAACATTTGCTCAAACTACAACCGCTCTGTAGGCAAAATATTCTTTTTTAAAGATGGCTTTTAAATTTTCATTTTTAAACTTTTTAAGCTACCTAATTACGTGTGAAGATGATTTCTAAAAACCCATAGTGTTGGTGTCTCTTTTTCCTCATAGCATTTACACCACTCTGAAATCCAGCAGTCACACATGCATACTCAGGTTTTGGATTTTCCTCTGGAAAGAGCTAGTCTTAAGTTACTGGGCTTTTGTTTTATCTTCTTTTCCAGAACACGGAGGCAGAGAAGGGGGGTCCACGCTGTGTCTGTCTGCCACATGAATCCCCCTCCCTTCCCCCAAAAGTCAGCTTTTTCTTAAATTCTCCTCGTCGATACCCGTTTTGTGTTTTTGTGTTTTAAGACTGTCCGAAGTGATAAGGACCGTGGAAACCCTGAAAGAAAGTTGGAGACATAATCAATTTTCAACAGGCAAGAAACAAAACGCTCAGTGCTCAGCTCCAAAGAGCTCCTAGGGCTTCCCACCAACCCCACTGCGGCTCCAAGGACACTCCTAAACCACACATTCCAGGGCTGTTTCCCCAGAGAGGGCAGATGCCACCACTTACCTGTGTCAGATGTTTTTTTAGGCCAAAGCTATGAAATAACTTGTGTTTTCTACACCAGAATTCCCTATAGATGCTACAACACCTGCAGGCCCAGCCTCTGTCTGTCCCAGAGACATGGGGCTGTAACTGGGGAGGAGACTATGCCAGAAAAAAAACAGGGGAAAAAAAAAAAAAATCCACGTTCCCACAAGTGCCATGTGTGCCTTCTAAAGGTGACAATACCCATTTGCCTTCAGTGAAATCAACAAGAGCATTTACCAAAATCCCCAAAATGCTTTCTACAGAATCCATTTCCCTCCTTTACATCCTGAAGTGAGTCACCTAAATGTCAGATCTAGTCACAGGTATCAAATTAACAGGAACTCCTTTTGTAACTTCTATTGTCTGGATCAGTTATCTGGGGTTTCATCAGGAAGCAGAAGACCAAGAGGCAGCCAGGGATGCCCCAGCTCACAGGGAGATGAAGTTTGTCAGTGATGAAGGTGCAGCCCCCACACAAACCCAGACACACACTGAGGTCAGGAGGGAGATGAGGGAGAAAAACTTGTATTTCATGGCAGAGCTGGAAGATCATTATGTAAATGCTTCTAAACACAGTCCAGCTCTACCCAGCACACTCTGGGTAAGGCAATGAGAGCCTGAACCATTCCTCTTCCAGCTGAACAGGAAGCTTTGACCTCAGTTTTCACCACTCTGCCTTTACAGGGCAAATTTCCTAGGAAATACCAATTCCTGCATGTTCTAAAACTTCAAAACCCCTTCACTGCAGGAGCCAGGGCCGTGGAGCCACGAGTAGGAACGTGGATTGTGTAAAGAATCAACGTCACTGGCAAACCCCAGGCTGGAGAGCTCTGCTGCAGATCTGCCTGGGAAGAAAGTGCCATGAACAGTCTGTAATCTTGCTGCAGCTGGAGAGAAAAAGTTCATTCTTGGGGATATAATCAGGTGGTAAATACAAGCAAATGGCACAATGAAGCCTCTCTGAGCAGCTCTCAGAATCCAACCAAGAGGAGGATCAGCAGACAATTAACCAGGACATCTCCCGAACTGTGTGGGAAGCATGAAAGACTGGGAACGTGGAAATTGCTGTTTGCAGACAGAAATACACGCAAGTGATGGAAAAACAAACACGCTTCTGCCCCAGGAATATGCTGCAGTGCCAGTTTGTAAAGCTTTTCAAAAGAGAAGAGCCAGCAGATTCCAGCATGACAGTTCACCTGAGGAAGGAGATGCTCCCATAAAAATCCAGAGAATGAGAAAATCCAACATTTCCAAAAATACACTCACTGAAACGGGGAAGAGGAGAAGCAGGAGAGAAACATTAAGATGGTGTGAGCAGACACACAAAAAAAAGGACACAGAGGAAAAGCAATATATAAACAGGATCCCAAGTAGTCTCACCTCACAGGGATTAAGCTATTGTGCTTAGCACTCTGCTGAAGGAAGACAGGATTTGCTGCTGAATACCTGTACAGACACATTTGCCAGAATTTGCTTCATTTTTGAGCTACCTGCACACAAGGCTTTGTTTGAGGCACTGTCTGGCGAGCTCAGGGGCTCAGGGTTGGTAAAACCCATCCCCTGCTCCGCTGCTGGGGGCACCCTGGGAGTCCCTTGCCCTGTGTCACCTCACAGGGGATGCCAGAGGCAAAACCTTGCTCGTTTTAATTTGGGGGTTCCACAAACATCCCCCCGTGGTGTAAGGAACTGCCAGTCACCCTCAGCCTGATACCTGACATCAGAGCAGCTCATTTGTGCTTTTGGATGCAGAGACCCTGTGGAGTCACCGTGAGCTGGTTTGCAGGGAAACCCTCTGGATCTCCACATACTGGTTTCTGGAGCAGCTAATTTAAAGCTATGCAATTATGCAAACTGTGTCAGTTAAACCCAGAATTTAGCTCAGCACAAGAGATTCCTCAGCATGTACAGCTCTGCACCACCTGCCACCCTGCTCTGAACACCTGACACCCTGGAATGAGCTCTCTTGGCAATGCCAGAGCAGTCCCACAATCCATGACCATCGTCAGTTCCTCCTGACGCAAGGAATTTCAGCCTGGAAAAGCCCCAAATCTTTCCTTTTGGAATTGCCACTCTTCACTGCATTCCACCTACCCGAGATTCATTACTGGACATGAGAACTTGGCAAAATTTAACCCCACTTGAATCTTTAAGCTGATAAGTGCAGACCCTGTGCAGGTGACTCCACCATCCCATGACACTTAGTCACCCTGCACGATGTAAGGGTTTGATACCAGAAAACTTCAGTTACTGCTGCAATGCAAATACCAACCCCCTGTATGACATTTTCAGCCTAATTATACCCTCTATGCAACATTTTACATCACAAACATGCAAAAATAATTCTGCAGACAATTGCAGTTTTTCCGAGTTGTTTCAACGGAAGGATTATTCCCACTATTTTTGGTGCATTCCCGTCTATTCTCCAAGTGGGATCACTGTCTGCATGAAAAGCTCAGCTGCAGCTTTGCAAATTCAGTTCTTCCAGAATGTTCCCCAGAAGTAACTGCTCACTTGTGGAGCACTGGCTCTTCACACAGACCACTGTGTGACAACACAGGACTGTGACTTTCCAAGCACAGACTCTGCATGACAACTGCTGGTATAAATTATCATTTGACTCGTGCCTCTGGAAGGGAAATGAGATGTCTTGTTAAGTTAAACCTCTTTGTGAATACTGAGCTCTGTAAACTGAGGTACCTGTGCTGGGAACAAAGTGAGGATTAAGTGAATCTTTCATAAACCATCACACACAGGCTTTCAGACAGCTCTTTATTTCACCTCTGTGACTGAGTCACCACCAATGCAGGTACACTTCCAGGGACAGGAGGTGGATGCACAGCTGCACAGCAATACAGGAGTGTCTCAGTGGACACTGACAGTGGCCCCAGCCCACACTGCTGGTCCCCATCCCCTCAGGCCGCTCCTACCCTGTGCTGCTCCAACCTCGCTTACATAAACTGAGCACAAACAGAGAACAAAGCATCCAGCACTTGTGTTTTATTCCATGCATGCTGTGCAAACATGGCGTGGCTGGGAGACCACCAGGAAGTTCAGGACCTTCTGGGAGTGGGCACTGGCAGGGCTGGTTCAGGTGCCCGTGGGTGAGGAGGAGGCAGGGCTCAGGTACCTGATTGAGTTCCCATGCACAACTCCCTCATGTGCTGCTGGGCCAGGATAAACAACAGGGAACTCTGCTGGGCTGCAATGGAGCAAAGTTGGGCTAAAATCAGATTATCTGGTACTTGCCACTGTCTGGAAGGACAAGGATTTCATGGATGAGCTGACATGCAGCACCCAAACCACCAATCTCTCACTAGAGAGGCAAACCAGCTCATGCAAGCCCAGCCCAGGCTGCAGTGCTGTGGGAGCTCCAAATCCAACATTTTCCCACTGTGTCTAAATGGATGGAACCACACAGTGACCAGCTCAGTGTGAAGCCCAGACACCAGGATGGAAGGAGCTTCTCTCCTGCATGGATGCAAACATTTTTGGGGCATCATCCTCATGCATAATGATAGTTTGATGCCTGGTTTCCCGTAAAAGTATTTCTATCTAAAGTTTACAGAGGTACTCCAAAAATCTGCAAATTTGAGGCCCTGGTTTGGGAGAAGCATGGCTGTAGAAGCAGCAACAACATTTAAGCTCAGAGAGGGGAAGCCAGTTAAAGGCTCCAAGGACACAGGGCTGGTTTCCCCTTATGTACAGAAAGCTGCCAAGTAGCTCAGCTCCACACACAACAGGGGGAGATGGGCAGCATAAACACAGCAGGAAAAAAGGAGTTCAGATTTTATAGCTGTGAACTCCAAATATGTTTCTATTTCACTGGGCTTTGATGAGCAGCACAGGCAATGACCAGGACAGCCAGGCACCATTTGCTTTGGTGGGGCTGATGCCCAGTGTCTGGGGAAATCTTTGCAGCATCACAACTCCCAGGTGCAATTTTCTGCATGACACAGAGAGCAATGATTCCTCAACTCATCTGGGCAGCAGGTTTAGATACAGATCTATGGATTTTATACAGAGATGTTAAGTACAATCTAAGTGTCAGGATATGGCTATTCATTTCTGATCTTCCCAGACATGGAGACCTGTACATTTCTTTCCTCAGTTAAGCAATTAAACTCTAATTCCCAGGCACTGTGAGACTGGATCTTGGGCTTTTAATGGAAAAGCCAGTCACAAGAGAGCAGCAGTGACTGTGCAGGGTTGCTATGAGACAGGAGTAAATAGGAGGAAGCTGTATCAACCTCAGATCTCTGGAGAATCCAGAGAAAGCGACTGCCAGAGAATAAAGTATCTGTGCATGGGGATTTCTGGGCATCCTATCCTGCACTTAGGCACATCTGTACATCTAAGAACATGCAAAAACTCCACTGGGAACAGATTTGACAACAACATGCTTCAAGCAAAGCCCTGACAGGCCCTGGCCTGCAGCCTTCCAGCAGTGTGTGTGGAAGGTGGGCAGGGGGCCCCAGGGAGGTGGGTGCCATAGCAGCAATAAAGGGCACACAGCTTGTTCCAACCATGCCACATGTTTCATCCTACCCACTTACAGGGAATTGCGTCTGGTTTTGTTTGGTTTTCCCTAGGACACCCAAACCACACACTCTGCTGCTGTATAAAAGCATTTTGAATGTTTCCAGGTGTGAAATGCTGCTGTACTTGTCTAACCCAGCAGCAGATGGCACGGCAGCATCACCACAATCCTGACTCCAATGGGGAGTTCTAGGGGACAAGTCACACCTGCTCAGTGCACCAGAGGGACAACTAATTCCAGCAAGGTCTGGCAGCTTCGAGTATGTTTTACACCTGCAGATGCCAGAAACTGCTCGTTTTATCTCAAAGATTTCATGGTCTCATGCACTGCATGACTGGGTGTCCCCAGTGTCTGTCAGCAGAGGAAGCCTCCACAGACATCTGAGAAATATTTAAAGGCTTATTTTACTCCTAAATACAGGACACAACCTCTTCTCAACACTTTAACTAAACCTGAACCATCTCCTTTGCTCACCAAATGGCCTGTCAAACACGACTGGGGATTCCCTGCCTCTCCCAGGTCCATGAGAGGAGACAAAATTGAGAGGTCCTGCCCAAGAGAAATAAAATCCAGGAATCTTGGGAGTCTGTGCCTAACCAACCACTAACCAACCTAACCAACCACTGTGCTCTTTTGTCTGCACTAGAACCTGAAATTCAGCCTTTCACATCAATATTCAATCACAGGGCAGCAACTCCCAACGCAGTAGCTTTCCTTCTCCTCTGCAGCAGCAGAGTACAGGTCAGGTGCCCTGGGGATGTGGAGAAGATGGGTCAGGTAGAGCTTTTCCCAACAGGTACTGGAGCTCCATCTGTTCCTCAGGTAATTTAATGCTCCTGACATCACCTCTAATAACCCCTTTTCTGCTCCAGCAGGATCCCCAGCTGGGGAGACCATGCACAAAAAGGGAAAAAACCAAACAAAACTGCATCTTGTTTTCCCAGAGGCCTGGCCAGGGAATGGGAGGAATGTTCACCTGGCCGTTTCAAACCAGACCAGGTGTCTGGGATGTCCAACTCCCTCAAACATGTTTACTACACAACCAGTATTGTACCAAATGAATATTGGGTCTGTGGCAGAAAACGTCCTGCCCTGGGCAGGATGGCAAGGCTAGAACAGGACTCAGATCTTCAGACCTACCAGAACAGCCTCCAAAGGATAAAATAATTTGTCTAAGTATGTCACAAACGAAAGGAACTATAGTAGAGAGAAAAAACACCCCAAATTCAAGTAGCTTTTCCATATCCCCCAGCCCCAAGCAAAAAAAAAGGACCATAAAGTTGTCCCTTCTGAAGCCAGCAAACAAAACGTCTGCTTTAATCTCAGATAATCCACCTCAAATCCACCCAAGAATATTCTGTAAATACAAAAAGAAACAAACAACAAACAACCCCAAAACAAAACAACCAGGAAAAAGGGGAGGAAAAGTCACCTGCCCTAGGTCTGGGGTTGGATTATAACTGCCCCCATCTCCTCTGAGCACGGAGCTCTGGGTTACCAGCTAAACCAGCTCACTTCAACCTAGTGACATCTCTCAGGTGGTGCTTCACTCTCCTGTGGGCTCCCCTCCCACAGGACAGCTGCTCCTTGCCACAGGCTCTGATTCCTTGTTCTTTGAAGGCAGTCCCAGCCCAGCCCCTCGGGGAACATCACGACCCCACCAGGCAGCCAATAAAGCAGTGACTCTCAGCACTGCCACTTCAGGTGGTGTTGACCCCCAGGTCATCATTCCCCAAAGCATCCACATCCATCTCACACTGTTATCAGCAGAGCCTGGCAGCAGGAGCCTGCCCAGAGATGGTGTTGGGGAGCACTAAGGGGGGCAGTCAGGCTCACCCCACATGTGCTGGCTGTAAAAAAATGCACAGCCCTGGGTAAAGGTGACTAAAACAAAATCCACTGGCACAGGACAGGCAGGTCATCCAGGGAGGAACTAAAGTGCTGTAGGTGAACTAACATTAGGGCTTTATTAAGTCATTCAGCAACCAAGTGTTATTGTCCTACACAGCCTGCTCAAAGTACAGTAAAGCATTTTTAAAGGATTTAAAAAATCAAACTAGTTTGACATACGACAGTACACACCTACACATACTGCTGCATTAACAGGTGGATTCTGAATTGTAAATAATCCTGCAATTCATTTTTCACACACAAGCAAATAAAAACAGTCAAAATATCACTCAGACTCATATAGCATCCACCAAGCAAGCTTTTGAGAGAGATTTAAAGTAAAGATAATTTAAAAGTCACCTACAATTATGAACAAGACAAGGACACAGACAGGAACAGTCCTTTGATTGACTGTTCCTGCAGGCAGCTTCTGGGATCAAATGGTGAACTCTTTAGTCTCCCCACACCAGCTAAAAACAAATTATCTTGGCTAATCTGAAGTTTGAGGGTGTGGTTATTTGTACTCTGTTCAAAATTATGTCAAACTCAGGACACATCTAGAGAGATATTTTGACTTATTTGCACACGCAACCGGAGCAGGCTCCAGCCACTTGCGGTTACAGCACCCAAACAAGGTTATATAAATTTTAAGAAGGACTTGAAGCAAAAAACAAAAAGGTGGATCTGGTAGAGTCTATCAGAGGCAAAAAATATTTTAATATAACATGAGGAGTTGGCAGAGTCAGACAGTCAAATTCAGAACCTTCCTTAGCAGGTCTGGCAGAAGCAGAAGGAAAGGGCTTTGCAGTTTGGAAGGAAGAGTAATTACACACCTGCCAGGCTCCTCCCCTACCCGTTCTCCTGCTCGCCCAGGGCACCTACCTTACTGTACGTCACTACCGACAAGTTGTTCGAGTGACTGCTGGGGGAGAGATTTACAGAGTTTTGTGACAGTCCATTCTGATCTTGTTCGATTTGGTCAGGAGCAGGCCCCCATGTGTTTTTGCTGATTGTGCCTAGCTCGGAACCCCCAGGGTCTTTTAGGTTGTTTTCATCTGGTTGCCTGTTCTTCTGTGGAGAGGCGAATGGGTTAAAGTTTCCTTCTACCTTGCGATGTGGCTGCGTGTTGAACTCTGTTTCAAAGGATGACAGCTGCTGTGTGACACCCAGAAGTCCTCCAACTTCCACGCTGAGGATCACCCAGATGACATCTGTGGAAAGATACACGTTTGGGTTGTCACTTAGATGGGAGTTTACAAAGAAGGGTGAGAAGGAGCAAATGAATTCCATCCTTTACAGTAGCAAAAAAAAAAAGACTTATTGCTTAAAGCACATTTTTACAGAGCCTCGGCGGTACTGATTCCAGTGGCCCCAGTTTGACCAGCCTGGGATCAACAGTTTGAATTTTAGGGATTTTACCTTAGGGGCACCTGACTTGCTTAGGGAACTCCACACCCTACCCATGCCAGGACCCTCAGTACACACCATTAATCCCCCTGTGCACAATCCCTGTCACTAAAAATTGTAAACACACCCCCACTGACCCCTGTATTCACACACCACTGATCCTTGCACACACACACCACTGACCCCTGCATTCACACACCACTGATCCTTGCACACACACACACCACTGATCCTTGCAC
>JAGMWU010000028.1:3915769-3931712 GCA_018697195.1 Certhia americana
ACAAAGATGTTCTCAGTGTAAACTAAAGCTGGCAGAAAAGGGAGGGAAGGCTGCGCTGAAGGCAGATGTTTGAGGCCCAGGCTGAAGCACCAGGCAAAATAGCCAAATGTGTTCTTTAAACAGAGAAATAGCTCACACAGGATGCACTAAATCACTGCATTAAACACTGGGCATTAACCTCTCACATGAGGCTTTCACTATTATTTTATGCTCATATGCAGTTCACAATGTTAAGCACTGGAAAACTGGGAAAGAATCTCAACAAGGACTGACCAGGCAAGAGTCTCTGTGAGAGCTGTGCACATCCCTTTGTTTTCTAGAGTTTTATGTAATCTGTAATTTGTTCCAGTGCTTAGAAAACACTGACCAAGACAACCAAGCAGCTTCCTTGATGTTTTCCTCCACTCTGTGTTCTATATTTAGGCCCAGGGCTGGCTGACCTCTGCCCTCACAGTCAGTTTGGCCCGGGGTGTCCCTGCTGTCCCCAGAGGGGACATGGGCTGGGAAGGGGCTGCTCACCTCCGTAGTAGAGTCCCGTGGCAGTGCACATCCGCCACTGTCCCTGATACATTCCGGCGGTGCTGGGGCTGCACATCTGCACGCTGACATCAGCCATCTCCTGCGGCTCCAGGGACCTCACCATCACCATGTTCACGTGGCCAAACTGGTCTCCACCAACATACTTCAGGCAAACCCCTGGGGGCCACGCCTCTGTCCCTGCGATTAGACAGGAGAGGGAATTACTGACGGTGCACCAGGAAAAGCTTTGTCTGTTTGTGGAAGACTGGATGAAACGTGCTTGTTGGAACAGTTGTGCAATTGTTGGATGGTCAAAGGAAACCAAGACACACAGGACATGGCAGCAGTGGATGCTGAGGAAGCCTGGTTTTCAGAGCAGGCTTAACTGGTGCACTTAGGGACCAGCAGAACAATTTCTATTTGAGTAATCACTGTCTTTTTTACGCAAAAAACTTCTCAAAGTCACAGTGTAACAGCTTAAAAAAAAAAAAAAAAGAACTTAACCTACACACACCTCCCCTTCCCCAGGGCCAGAGACAAGAGCAGGGCTGTGTTGTGTGTCCCCATTTCTGCCTCCTTCCATGAAGCTCCTGAACCATGCCACATCAAATACCTGTTATTTATACAAAGTGTTGGCAACATGTCCTTTCAGGGATTCATTTCTTTCTAAGCCTGTTAGGAGTGTCAAGAGGAACTCCTAGTTTGAATTGTAACTGAAGTGCCACCACTAGTTCCTAAATGGATTTATTTCTCTCCTTGCAGCAACCCTTTCCTCAGGCTTGTGCAAAGGTGGGAAGGGTTGTGAACACATGATTTATCTGTGGAGATCCATGTTTAGACTGCAGACACTGGGACTGGCAGCGTGACCTGGCAATCAGAAAGACAGAAAACAGCTCCTGCGTGCAGGCACCGCTGCCAAAGATAACAAGTGCTGGGGCAGACAGAAAGAAAAAGCGCTTGAGACTCATGAAAAATCAGTTTAGCACAATTTTCTTCTTCCCCAGTCATGTCACATGACTAAGCCAAGGACTGAGAACCCCTCCTGTTCAGCTGAGGCTGATGGAAATGGCTACGGAAAGCCTGAACCACCACGAAGCTTGGAACTGCTCCGTCAGGTGCGAGGCGAGCGCGCCGGAGGCTGCTCTGACCTCACGTTACCTCAAGGAGCATCCTTTGCAACAGCTTGCCTGCTAATTTAATCCCTGTGGATACTCCAGTGAAGACACAGAATGGACTGGTTTTCTTGTCAAGTCCTTATTGTGGAATTCACAACCTCGCAGGGAGAGCAGGATGTGGATGAGTGCAGCGGGATGTTCAGCGTGGGGGATGCACCAGTACAGCTGCAAAGGTGCTGAGAGAGCAGGGCTCTGAAAGAGGAGCTGGGTGTCTGGCTGACCTCGGCCTGGGGAATGGGGCACTTGAGCACGAAGCCTCATCTGCAGAGGCTGGCAGCCCAGAAACATGGTTTAGTTTAAATTATTTATGTGATTTTTATCGGGTTTAATGGCTTTAGGCTTGCAAGGTGCCTAGAACGCTGCAACTGATAAGCCTCATAAAATGAAATTATGATTATGTCATTCTATTTCAGAACACTCATCTCTCAGGAGATGATAAATTGCAGAGAGTGTCCTGCAGAGCCAGCAGCAGCTGAGGGCAGAGTGGGGAGAGGAAGCCAGGCTGTTAAATCCTGCTGCTCTTTCAGCAATGGTTCTACTACACAAACTGCTCTTTGGGCAGACAAGGCAGCACCTTCCTGCAGGTACCAGAGCAGGGCATGTTTTTTACTGCTTTACATATAAGAACCTGAGTGAACTGAGCTCACAGCTCACACACCTCAAACTGACAATCTCTGAGCTCTGCCTGTCACACTCATCAGACCTGCAATGCTCCAGTGACACACGCCTCAGGTATTTTGTGTTCTAGAACTGAAGTCATGTAATCAAGGACTCCTGTAGAGCTGTTAAAAACCTTGGCGCTGCTTCAGTTATCTACCTAACAAGTAGATATTATCTGGAAACACTACAGCCCTTTGATACTACACCTTAATTAAACCAAAGAATGGTTTTCAAATGCTGCAGTCCTCAGACTGCACAGTCATAACCAGCATGTGAAGCTGCACTTCACCAACCCTCAGCAGCGTGGCTGTACCAAACCCTGGCCTCAACACCACTGATAGGGCACAGATGGATGGTCTGACAAGACAGGCTGAAACCACACAGAAACCAAAACATGTCGGCAGCACCAGGAAATCCTAAGTCAAGATGAGCTCCTGTCCCTCATTTTAGAACACCCAGGATTTCAGAAGGTGAAATATTCCAAGAACAATGAAACATCCCCTGAACTAGGATGCTAAATTAAGGCTGAATTTGCATTCAGGAAATGGTGCATCAGAGGAACAAGGAAGGGAGGAGTCGGCCCAAGACAGAGGGGCAGTCATAACACACACAAATTGAGATACATTGAGTGGAGAAACAAGACCTATCTCATTTACTAGATTTGAAAGAGCTGTATTTGGGACAGTTATAAAAGTACACTGAAATATTAAATCCTTCCTCTAGAACACATTCTCTATCAATCAGTGTTCTTAAACATCTCCCCTAATGAAATACTCTTAGATTTTTAGTGTGTTTTTTAGTGTGGATAATCAGTCCAAGTACAGCAGCTATTCACAAGCAGAAATACTGAGAGAGCTGAACCTGACTTGTGATGACTCCCAACACCACACCTCGGTGTGGGATTGTCCTCCCTCACACAAGTACAAGCAGATCAATTAAATTCAGACACACAGTTTGAAATGTTCATGCAACATCCCATCACTGCACTGCTTGAGGACAAGAGATTCTTTCACATCCACAGATCTCATTTTCCTCTCTGACTGCATCCCACCAGATCAAGCATCGGGAATGGACTTTGCCTGGCCTCACTTCCTGGATCCCAGTCACTGCTTTGACTTATTTCAAACTGGAATGTGATCTCTCCAGCCCTGCACCCTCTCAGAATGTGAAAAGGCAGTTCTGCCCGAAGTGGACCTGCCACATGACACTTGTGTCACTGCCTTGTTTGTCTACAAGTTTCCTAGAGTTTGTCTGTGTGGTGGCACGAGGAACAAGACTGGTGACCTGACCAAGCTGCACATCCTGCCACAAAATGGTTGTGCCAACCCAGGGAGGGGAACTTGCATGGGTTGGCAGCACCTCAGGGTGGCTCCAGCCCAGGTGAGCTTCCTGCCTCAAGCCAGCATCCCTCCCACTGGATCCCAGCACCTGCTGCGTGGGGTTTGCTGCAGTCCAAAGGCCTCACCTGTATTCTGTATCCTCCACGTTTTTGTAAACTGGGTATCAGGAGGGATGGACTCTCCTTCACCTATGGTGACATCTTCCACAAACGACATGGAGGGGACATTGATATTTGGACTCTCGAAATCATAGTAGGCTCCAATGGCAGCTTGCAGATTCCTGGAAAGGAAAAATGCACATTACAACCTGAAGTACAGGTGAGTCAGGCCCTTTGCACAGACCATACATCATCCTAAACAGTTCAGCAAAAATATCCAGTAGTAACTGCTGCTCGTGTATTTCTAAAAACCTTTTATCTCTATTGCCTGTGGATTCTCCAAGATAACAGACCTCAAAATACAGCACTTTTTCTTGCCAGGAACACTGGTTTAGATCACTTTTCTACTCTATTTCTATTTTCCCAACAGTTCTTTATGGAACTTGCTGAACAGTTCAGGAGACACCGAAGAGCGATGCCACAGGAGGCAAACACTGTTTGTTTGTTTGTTTGCAGTTTCTTCACTCCAGCCTTGCTACCTCAGCTAATTTCAAAGGGACCAACCAAACCTCTCCATTTTATTTTGGGCACACGAGGTCCAGAAGAATCACAAGAGGAACTAAACATGAAGAACACGCTTCTGATAACTCTCAGGGCCAAAGGGCACCAGTAGCTACAGATAATAACTCCAGCCTCACTGTTTTTGAAACACACCATCAGGTACAAACTGTTTATTTATCAATAAAGTGCCTGTTCAGCTCTGGGTAGTCACAACGCGCAGGAACTTACAAACTGCCTGAGTCAAAAGTTCTCTCTGAATAAAGATAAATGACAGTGCAAGTCTGTGATATATTAAGGACATTCAGAAAGCCACAAGGCTATTGATTCCTGAGCCACAGTGTAGCTACAACTCATGATAATTAACGTGAGAAGAGGAACAGTCAGGCAGGAAGAGGATTCATGAGCCTTAGCTCAGTTCCACGATATACTATTAAGTCATTACGTAAGTGTTTGGCAAGTCATGTAATTCCTCTGTTTATACATGTCTGAGAGGTTATGGCCCTGATTTACATGTTGTGAGTGGGTGCTGTTGAGAATGGAGATGAGTAAAATCTCCCCAAATGCAATGGGCACAACAACTGCTTTTTCTATTCATGATTGCAGAAATCTGTGTTGCTTTTTTGAGCAGGATTAAAAAAAAAAAAAAAAAAACAAACCAAAACCAAGACTTCAGGAACTGGGAACCACCACCTAAACCCAAAGCCCCGCAGAAGCTGCTCTGTGTGGGCACAGTGACATATTGAGGGGCTGGATAGTGGTGGGGTGTCATGTGTCCGAGTCAGACAGCCAAGGTGAAAGCAAGAGAAACATTTGCAGCGTGACCCTGAGCAAGAGCAAACACAGGGCTTTGTGGGGCTGCTTGCCAGCTGGAAAGACGCTTGAAACAGTGAGTAAAAAAACTGCCTCCTGTTCAATTCCTACAGCGTTCGTGGCAAAAAACATTCCAGTCAGACATTCTGGATGAAATCTGAATTGCATGGGAGCAGTGTCACTTTCTCCTCACAGAAAACTCAGGGGATCCAAAGTGCAGCAGCTGACTGGGGGGCAACAGCAGAGGGTAGAGCTGCACTGGGGGCACTGGGAGAGGACCCAAAGAGCCCCATCAGTTTTGCAATCAATCCATCCATCCCAGTACCAGCAGATAATCGTCGTGTGAGTCACAGGAGCTCCTGACATTCTGCTAAGAAGGCATTGGAGGAATGTGGAGGAATGTCCTGCAGACATGGCCACAGGGATCGATCAGCAATTCAGCAACTCCAGCCTCACAGCCAGACCTTTGCCATCCCTGCCGAGTGGACTTTGGTCTGACACGGGAGCCACCAGGTCCCATGCCGTGGCCAGAACTCTGAATTCCAGAGCAGAAACCATCATTCAGCCTGAGGCGTTTTCTACTTAGGAGTGTCAGGGCTCTATTTAATCCCGCCAGCTCAGTCAAATGCTGCAGGAAGGGGCCATGTCACATTAGCCAGTAAACAGAGACAAATGCTCAGTTTTACGTCACCAACCGCCTGTTGCTTATACACTGCACAAGATTTACATAACTCACACCAGGGCTGTGCCAAGAGACTCCTGCTCGCTCACCCAGCTAACACCATGAGCTGGAGCTTAGTTTGCACCAGGATTTCTTCCTGTACAGTACAGCAATCCAAGGCAAAAGGTATTGTAGGAGATACAAAAGACAGCAATGCAGCTCTTTCTCTTCCTAATCCACTACCACATAACTACATTTTCAGAGGGACCAAAACATCTTGTGAGTGATGGTTCTGGAATCAGTGGTACTGATGTTTTATTAATCCTCAAGGGGAAAAAAATAAAAGCTCTGAGGGGCAGATTTCTACTGCAACTCTTTGTGAGGCAGCCTGGCTGTGTTTGTTTGCTGGGCTGCAAACAGGCCTCAGAAGGTAGTGGGCTATTTGTGCACATAGGCCGGGGGCCAGCACTCCCATCCCGGGGTCATATTTCAGTGAGCTTTGCCATTGGGAAACAACAACACTCCTCTGCAGCATCGAGTTAAAAACTAACTAAAGAACAACATGCTGGAAACAGCTTTGCCCCGTTTGGGATCCAGTGTTCCCAAACCCACCTCCCCAGCCCACCGTATGATCCGTGTGATGGGGGAGGTTTGGGGTGAGCCCTTTCATGTGTTTCAACACCTCTTGGACTTTCAAGTAGAGAACTAAAAAGAAGCTTCTAGAAACTGAAGAGAAATTCATAGTGGCAAAAGCCAAAGTCAGGATGACAAAGCAAATCTGCCTTGAGTTCATATTCTTTGACACAGCCAACCCCAGGAAACAGGGACAGAGTGGTGGCAGCCACGCTGTGTGCCAGAGGCACCCCCAGCTCACACCTTGCTTGTGTTCTCAATTGCACAACTGGCTCTGTCCCACTCCTCCCTTGCCCCAAACCCCCCAAGATCAGTTGGAGGGCAGTACTCCGGGGAAAATGCCACTTGCAGAGGTGAACTCTCTGCAGTCTGGTGATATGCAGGCAGCTGAGCCCAAGCAGCACCCCCTGCACTTGCCCTTCTGCCACAGGCACAGCATCAGTGCAGCCCACAACCAAATGTGACCTTAATGACAGAGATGCATTAGGGTAAACACACTCAAGGCCCTGAAATTAGACTATTTTTAAATACATATTTGGGGTTTTTTTTGGTCTTTACACTTGTGGCCAGCTGTAACTGCAGAGCCCAGCTGCAGACACTGCTGGGACAGAGAAGGGTCAGCCCTCAGAGGGTCCAGTTATCAGCTAAAGGCTTCTGCTCACACATCCCTGCCTGATTTCACTCCTCAGTGTGACTTACACCACACTACTTACTACCCTCTGCTCTCTGCCATGTGAGATAAATTACTCTTACAAACCAAACAACTCTGCAAATCCAGCCAGTATAATTGACATGATTGAGCTCTCCTAATTACAGAGGTGGCCACACAGTTCTTTCTTCACAGGGCCCTCCAGGTCTGAGGCCCTCCTGACGTTCCCAAAATGAAGCAATTTTTCCATTTTTAGAGCCGTCCTGGACCGCAGCAGTTTGTAGCCCTGCCACACTTACAGAGCAGGTCTGACAGGATCCAAACCCTAACTCCCAGGAAAAGCCTGCAGTCACAAGTCACCCCAGAGTTGGAGTGAACCCAGCACTCAGCACCGTGCTCAATTTTAGCCCTGAGAGCAAGACTCCAGAAAGAGAGAGGGGAGTAGGAAGCAAATACAAGTTGTAGCTCCACATCATCAACTAAATGCACCTAACTCTGGGTATCCCACTCCTTCCTCTCCAAGGGCATCCCATGACTCTTGAGTGTCAAGTGCTTTTCACACACAATGCCAAAGTGTTCCTTTTCACATCAATCCTTCTGCTCTGCTGCTTCATTTCAAGCCTCAGGAGCTGAATTACAATAGTCAAGTTAAAAACTTCTCTGCTAATAGCTCTGGTGCCATCCCTTAACAACTCTTAAGTGATAGGAAAGAGGTGGCTCATCTTGAGCCCTTCTTTCCCTCCCCTGTTATTTCCAGACAGCCTTTTGTTATG
Organism: Certhia americana; assembly: GCA_018697195.1. Taxonomy (NCBI): domain Eukaryota; kingdom Metazoa; phylum Chordata; class Aves; order Passeriformes; family Certhiidae; genus Certhia; species Certhia americana. The sequence goes on from JAGMWU010000028.1 coordinate 3,923,649, forward strand.
TTAAACCAATATATTTAGCCATTAATTAATTAAAGTAATTCAGCGTTCAAAATTAAAAGAAACTCTTCCAAATCAGTTCACAAACTTGAGGCCTCCTTACACAACCTCCCTGCCCTGCAAACAACCAGCAGCAGACAGGTAAATGGAAATTGTCTTTTAGTTAATTGTATCAGACTTTTTTAGGAGAACAAAGACACTGAAGCACTGAGGCTGCTGAGGCCTCAAGGAAAGCAGGGCATGGGCCCAAGACCCTTCTGCTCCCCAGAATATGCAGAATTCTTTCAGCATAGAGAAGTTCAATATCTTGGAAGAAAAGGATTACAACAAGCAAGTGCTTTGAACATACCAGATGAGGGACATTAGAATTTGAACTATAAATGTTACAGGAATCTGCAAGCTTTCATATATTGTCAAATTACTAGATGAGAGAGCCAAAGAAAAAGATGTAATTTTTTTAAAGAACAGATTTCTGGGGAGGGATAAAAATTCAAATCAAATCACAGCTTAGGCTCAAAATCCAGCCTGTAAATTTCCCTCCCTCTGGCTCGTGCTCATGCCCACAGCACAGCACCCACCATGGCCTGCTCCTGAGGAACACTGCAGAGCTCTGCTTCTCCTGAGCTGTTGGAGAACACAACAGACAGAATGCTCCCTGCAATGGCACCTTCCCTTTGGAACTTCATCCTTCAGGTCATGCAGAGACAGCCAGCAATATTTCTTAGATAACAAAGGGACTTGGTCACTGGAAGGAAGGTGCCAAGGTCTGTCCCCGTGGAAGGAGCCAGGCAGGTGCCCTCAGCACTCACAGGGTCCAGTGTTTTGTCATGAGCCAAGCAACTCAGGTGACATCTCCTGGAAATACACAACGTAGGCACTGGGCAGTGCTAAACAGCACAATAAAATCTCCAGCACAGAACACAAGATGCAGGAGAGCTCAGACTCATTCTGTAACTCAAGATTCCACCTTCACACACCTCCTCTCGCTCTCCAAATGCAATCTGTAACCAGGCACCACAGCACCCCATAAGGTGTCTATTGTTAAAAAACAAAAAGAAACAGTGCAGCAGATGGACATTTCCCACTCCCAAATAATGGAACTTCTCTACAAGATACAGGGGAGAGAGACTAAAAATGCATATGGGAGACATCCAAGTGAGGCAACCTCTTTTGTCTTTAGTTTCCACAATCTCAGTTGGATGTTCTTCACCCCAGCTCTTGGGGACCTGGACAGCTGATACTCCAGGCAAGGACATCTCCAACAGCTTCTATTGCTCCTGAAGCAGAGGATGCCTCACTCCAAGCCTTGGAGAAGGCCAAAGGGGGTGGGGGAAGAGAATTGCACATCATGCTGCAGGGAAGCACTTCTACCTGGAGCTTTCAATTCAAACGTTCAATAGGGATGACACATGGCAATTAAGTGCAAAGTCTCAAGATGTTTTGAAGGGCTGGAATTTTAATCAGTGAATATCTTTCAGCAGACATAATTTCAAAAAGCAAAATCTCTGTGTCGGTTTTCTTCATTCTTGACCCCTCTTACACTAAAGTTACACTAAATGTTATGTATGAAGTTGGGAAACTACCTTAGAAGATGTCTGATGATGGAAAAGAACTGCTGAGGGAAGCTGAAAGCTTTAAGCTGAATTTACAGCTGAAGGAGACGGGGAGATCTGGCTAATTTAAAGCTTGGGTTATTTTTTCACATGAAGACACAGAAAAACATTTCATTGTCTTAGCTGAAAGCAGCAGTTTCACATACAAGCAAGGTGTTCTAGGAAGGAAACCAGCGGTGACAGAAGCAATTCTGTGTCTGGGAGAGAAACTGAGAGCCCACAGGAGAGGCACAGCGTCCTCAGAGCACCAAACCATCAAAGGAACTCACTTTCCCTGAGCAGCTTTAATGTGCACACGGACAACACCAGCAGCTGCTGAAACCTTCCTGAGATACCTGCACAGGGCTAAGCACGTCACCTGAGCACAGTCCAGCACCTGAGCACCCCTTGCCCAGCAGCAGCACACCAATAATGGTGCTACAAGCCCCCAGAACCACCCCCAGCAGCTGAGCCCTCCCAGAGCAGTTGGTCCCAGCAGCTTTAAATGGGGGGTAAAATATCCCGAGAATGTCCCAGCAGGAGCTGCCACTGAAAACAGGCAACAGCTCTTCCCAGTGGAAAGTCATTGAGAATTGCCAGTACACGGGAGATTCTGTAACTGCCAATTCCTCAGTAAAAACTATGTTACCATCTATAATTGTCTGCAGGGAAGGGAAGGGGGATCAAGCTACAGAAACTGTCAGAGAACAAGTTGGGGCATGTTCAACAACAAGGCAGAGACCAGCTGGACCAAAATTATATTGTACTCAATTCCCAATTCTGCTACAGTTACCTGGTTATGCTTCCACACCACAGGCACCAAATTTTTCAATGCTTTGTACCTTGGAGCACAATTATAGTATGTTCCACAGTTATAAATACAATTTCTTTAGAGTCCAGATTTCATTCAAAATAATCAGGTCAAACATGAGTTGCTCTGGAGAAGAGGTGTGGGTTTGGGTTTTTTTTCATGCAGTAGATAAAAGCTTCTAAGAAAATATTTTTAAATTGTTTAATTCTGTAATGTTGCTATTTTTAGCAGCATTAGGAGACAGCTGTGGACACAGAGACAGGCAGCAGTCTGCGATGGTTCACAGGCACTTAGAGACATCCACTGTGTTTCAAGTGAGCCACAACAGACTAAACAGTTTCAAACCTTTTTTCCCTCCCCAACCCAAGGGTGTAAATGACCCTGCACCCTCTGCAATCAGCAGAGCTCCCAGACTGTCCTGACATCCTGGCGACAGCACATCAGCAACCACCAGATCTGCTTCTGGGGTGCCACTTCTGCCTGTGAGGACAGCGTGTCACCAGCTGGGTTAGAGTCAAATGGACATCAAGTCCAAAGCCTCAGCTTCCTTCTTCCCTACTAAAGTTTATCAACACCTCATCAATGTTTTGAGGCAACCCTTCTGACCAGGTTTGGCCCAGCTGGTGACCATAAACAAATATTAACCTGATCAGAGTCACACCAAGACACAGATTGCTTGACAAACATGTACTGAGTCACAAAAGAACATGGGACTCTGGTCTCTGTCACCTGATAAGGATGACGGGAAGCAAAGGAACAGGAACTCCCACCCACTGCTGTCACTGCCCCATGGATGCTGGGTGAGGAATGAAACCCCACAGGCATCCCCAGGGAAGGGTGAGCTATTTGCAGAATCAGGTCTCAGTTTCCTGCCTCCTCCATGACACGAGCATTCCCCACCAAAGGGAAGGGGGGCCAAAACTGAGCTCGAGGTCTATACAGAGCAGTGGGGAAGTTTTCCTCACATTTCTCAGAACGTGGATTGGGTCTGAAGAGCAGCCCGAATATCTGTTCTCAGAGGACACCTGCATGTTTCAGGTGTCTGCAAACACATGAGGTGAAAAATCAGGAGCAATGCTGGTGTGAGCCACTGTGGGAAACACATCCTGTGCGAGTGAATCCCCTTGACCAGGTCTGTTAAATTCTGAGTGTCCTCTTACACAAACACACCTCAAGTATTCCTCTGAGTAGCACCTACACTTTGTGTAAGTCATGGGAAAAGCAATGAAACCCCTATTAGCTAAAGCATGTCTTTAGACCCCCCAATCCACTTCTGGTCAATACAGGTGTTTCACTGGATATAAAGAATTTGAACAGCCCACACACAGGGATGGAAATGTGAATCTGTAAGACAGGACAAGCACAAGCAGCACAAAACTGCCCCACGCCTGACATGAGAGAGAAAAAGGTTTTACTGCAGATTTCTGCACTATTTTCAGAGATAAACTTATTTTCATGCAAAACATCACCTTGGGAGTACTAATTAAACCATGACACAGCTACAGACTCTCCTAAACAGATAAAAAACCACAGGGATCTCCAAAAGAGATCTGACAACCTTACAAATAATGACCTTTTTCACCTAAAGCTGGATCCAAAAAGCTTTGTTACAGTAATGCTTTTTTCCCCCACACACAATGGAAACCATCATTACCTGACACATTTCAATTAAATATCACACCTACTGCTCTCATAAAAATTCAGCTTTCTAAACAAGAGCTAAAAAGAGAACGTAAAGAAATATTACATGTAAATTATGGAAGTATACATTAGTTCTTCCAAACTGGGAATCTCTGAGCCAGCTACACTAAAATATGGATTTTAAATCCACCACGATTAGCTATTTCAAACTAATTCACTATCTCACAGAATTAAAGCAGCTCCAAGCCTCTCACCCACAAAGCTGGCACACACTCCAATTAAAAGAAAATCATTCCTTTTTCTTGTCCCAATACAATTTCCACCCCAGCTTTAGAGGAATCCAATGACTTTTATGGAGTTCCAGCAGCTCCCTGTGAAGGCAAGCCAAGGCTAAAGGGGTTCAGACCTGCTTCTGCCCATCTCAAGATCACTGTGGAGCTGCAGGCTACACGTGGGACTTCACTGCACCACAAAAATCTCACCCACGAGCCCCATCCCTCCCAGCTGTGCTGGGGCCCAACATCTGGAGGGGAGGGAGCAGAGCCAAGGTAACCGAGGGGGATTTGATCCTGGATGCAATGGTAGCAAAATGCCCTTGCCACTCCACTGCCCAGGGTTTCCTCCCAAGGAAGAAACGTTTCAGCACCAAAACAGTTCTTTTTTTGGTTCTGCTTTTTGAACAAAGAAGTTCACTTTTGGTTTTAGGCCGAAAACCAAAGCTCAGCCTCTCCCTCTGCAGCCCTTCTGAATGGAAAATAAATAACTAAATGGTAAAGCAGGATGGTGTGTGCTGCTGCTGCTGGGGAATGTACAGCCAGGATCTCAGGAATCAGATTTATGCAGCAGGAAGGCAAGAAGTCAGTACAGAAAACAGAACTCTAGGAAAGTGTTTACTAAATATCAGAGAAAGACAAAGAGCTTAACCTGTATTTCCTGCAGATCAAGGAACAGCCTCTGAAACTTTGGATGCATATGTTCAACCCAAAGCATTTTTGCAGCACTTAGGAAAGCCAGCTGGCAGTTCAGAGGTCTGAAGGGGCATTCCTGGGAACTGGAGAAGTGGACACAGACTTTTAGAGGCTACTGACAGGTACTCCTCCCCAGTCAGCTGCTAATTTCCCCCCCCAGATTGGCCAAACAAGCTATTTAAAACCAATTCCTTTATTCCAGCAGTACTGCTAATTCACTGTAAATCCTCTGACCACAATTACTAATGGTGCTGTTGGAAATGGTCTTTCAAAGCACATTAAGCTCTGAGTGTTCCCTACAGTACACGAAGACACAAAGTGGGGAAGGAACTTCGGGTCTGGAGATGACCTTTATTGCCAAAGAGCAGCTTTCACACCTGGGAACAAGTTCTAGTGAAACGATTTATGTCTTTGTTAATTAACTCACACATGGGGCATTGCTACAGAGAACCTGGAATACCCAATGCGTTCACTGAGCTGCCGCACCATTTCCTGCAGGTGAACATCAAACCTGATGTAGAAGGAAGGGATCTTCCCTGAAAGAACGTGCCACGCCTTTAACGCTTGGAAAAGCGATCTGTTGGTCTCATCCAGAGAAATTATTTGCAGGAAGTGCTGGGGCCAGAAGGCTCTGACCCTAATCCCAGGCCACACAAGGCAAACCTGGTAGAGCACCTGAATCACCTGGGCAGTGTGGATTGCACAGGGCCCCTCAACGACACAGGAAAGGGAACACGTGTCCTGATTGTCCCCGCTGAGGGCCAGCGGGGTTAGTGCAGGCTCAGCCCAGCAGGGCCAACGACCCTGTGGCCATGCAGGAAGGGCTGGGAGCTGGGCACTGGGACAGGCACTCACAGCGTGAGGAACAGCACGAAGCTGGGGGAGAAGGAGCAGCCCCTGCCAGGCTGAGAATGGGCACTCACACGGCTTCTGAGCCCTCTCAGAGCAGTGCCAGCCCGTGTGTTTGCACACACATCTCACCACCCCAACAGGAACATGCCCGTCCAGCCACAAGACTTGTCAATCAGTACCTCAGAAAAAATGGGAAAAACGATGTTTTCAGAACCAAATTACTGAAGTTGGGAAATTCAGGCTATTTTAATCACTTCAGATCTTCTTCAGTCGAAACTGAAACGTTTGGAAAAGCTCTTGGTTCTGAGGCTGGATTTGAAACGCTATTATTTCAAACAAGAATTCACTATTCTAGAATGAAAAAGAGCTGCTTCAGCACAAATCAGGTACACTCTGGCTACACAGAGCATCTTCAGGAGTAACTTTGAGGCTCAGCTCAGTTCCCTGCTCTCCCCAGGGACCTCACAGAACCCCCAGAAGCACAGTGCAGTGTCAGTTTTAGTCATATCACCAACACATGGACGAGGTGGGAAAGCATCTTCTGCTGGGAAAAACCAACCGTTTCTTCCAAGCAAATTCCTGAACTCCTCAAGATCTTCTTTCACATTGTGCCAGCTTACAAAACACAAGGAATTACTTGCTATTCCTGTACTCCTTCTGCAGATGCTTATTTACCTCTAGAATTTATTACAGAGCTGTAGGAGGAAGGAAAAACAAAACCAAAAAGCCGACAAAGTTGTCTTTTCACTGTTTATAAGTTAATTCCACACAAGTTTTCTCCCAACTGTTGATATCCTGACCTCCCCTTGGAATTCTGTTTTCGAAGCCGAGGTTTCTGGGCTTTGATGCTCAACCTCTAAGCAGAGCTTAGCTAAGTGATCTCCGTTCACAGTGTCTGAAACACACAGCACTCGTTTGCTCTCCTGCAGCCCCCACCCTGCAGAGCTTTTGGGTCAACACGCTTTGGAGATGGGCTGAGAGGTGCAAGGGCTCAAAACGAGCCAACCCCAGAGCAGAGCAGCTGCTCCACAACATCCTTTTTTACAGTTTCCTGGGCTCACTGCACCAGAACACTCCTAATTGCTGTTTTTCACCCTTGCACTGAATATCTCCCCTGTTTTTCTCGAGCTACAGCTACCCCGATAACCCGTGCCTATTTTCCTTGGGCAGTGACACAGAGCCTTTATCAAGACAAACACACACCCGAGAGTCAGAAGATTTAGCCAGAGACCCTCAGTCCGCAGGCAGACGCGGAGTTTCCCCCCAAACACCTCGGTAAACTCTCACACGTGCACCGCCGGCCGCTTCTAGGGTCCTACAGCGCCTTTCTGCCACGATTTCCCTTCCTCTGAAGCTGCCTCCAAGCCGGGGCGCCACAGCCCGGCCCCGAACGCAGTCCCTGCCCGTGGCTCACACGGCCCGTGGATCTGTTCGCCACTCCAACAGCTCCGCGGCCCTTGGACCGGCGAAGCGGCAAACGCGCAGCCCGAGCCACGGCCGACAGTCAGCCCCGGCCCGGTTCCGCTGCCCCACGGCCATGGGAGCCGCCCGCGGCCCCGCGCCGCCCGGCCCGGGGACAGAGGGCCCGGTACGAACACCGCCCGTTCCCCTGCGAGCCCTGGGCTGCCCGGCCCGGGGGAGGGAGCTGAGAGCCGAGCCCGCGGCCCCTCGGCCCCGCCAGCCCCCTCAGACCGTCCCGCCCGCCCCCCACACGGCCCCAGGCCCGCACCAGTTGGTCATGTCGAGGAAGAAGGCGCAGCCGGCGGGGCTGAGCTGGAAGCCGAGCAGGCGCTGGAACTCGCCGATCAGCACGTCCTTGTCGGTGGTGCCGAGGCAGCTGAACTTCTGCATGAGCTCCGCGTCCAGGTCCACGTCCATGCCCTCCGTCCGGGGGTGCCGGGGCTGGGCGGTCCGAGCCGCGCCGCTGCCGCCCTAGGGTCGGCGGGGGGCGGGGGGCGGTGGGGCGCCCCCGCTGCGCGCGCGCCCGGGGCCCGGGGGTCGGGGCCGGGGTGGGTGGCGGGGGGGGCCGGAGGGCCGCGCGGGGGCGGGGGTGGGCCGGGGGCCCGGGGGACGCCCGGGGGGGAGGCCGGGGGGCGGGGCCGCGCGGGGCCTGCCCGCGACACAATCAGCGCGGCGCGGGGGGGCCTGGGGGCGCGCGGGGCGGCCGGGGGCTGGGCTGTGGGAGGGCGAGGAGGGGCGGGGG